>OY992886.1:60961927-61185034 GCA_963921405.1 Cepaea hortensis
GAAGAGGAAGAGGGTAGGAGGAGGAAGAGGGAGGAGGAAGAGGGAGAAGGGAGGAGGAGGGAGGAGGTAGTAGGATGATTGATTGCCATCCCAACAGGTTAATATGTTATCGCGGACCTCAGAGAGAAGTGTCTATGTAGAAGACCATTTCCTGGACGTACGTATTTTGGGAGGGGGAGGAGGGAGGAGGGAGGAGGAGGAAGAAGAAAAAAAAAATACGACAGTTGGCATCTCTGGAATGAAAGGAAGGCGTGTAGAAAATTTCATCTCAATCGGATGGGCCGTTCGCGAGCGCATAAAGGACATACGGACAGAGATACATAAATACATACAGAGATACATCAGAGTAGACACCTTTCAGTCTTGACAGACTAAAGTATGTGAGTGGAATGTGGCCACTATTCCATCACAATGTCTGGGCAGAGCTTCAGAGATCATGTGATGCCCAAACGACATGACCCCTCTCTCGGCCTAGTCTTGTGTATTCCAGAGGAATGGGTAACCAATACGTCTGGCACAAGGTAGGCTGCAGACGCTGGCGGCTCAGCGTCAATCCACCGAGACCTCACCACCAAGAGCCGGTGGCGAGAGAGAGATACATACGCACATCCTAATTTATATATAAGATACAAAGGCTTTTGATAGAGTCAGACATGTCAACATGGTGGATATGCTTGCAGATCTACAAATTGATGGGAAAGACATTAGACTTATAAAAAACATATATTGGAAACAACAAGCTGCCATAAGGATTGATAATGAAGTGGGACAATATCAGCCAATTAAGAGAGGTGTTAGGCAGGGATGTGTAATGCCTCCAGATCTTTTTTCCCTATACAGTGAAAATATTTTCAGATATGTAGAAGATATAAATGGAATCAGCATTGGAGGACGAAACATCAATAACATTAGATATGCAGATGATACAGTATTGATTGCAGACAATGCACAGTATCTGCAACAATTAGCAGATGTGGTTGTTGAACACAGTGAGCAGCTGGGGTTGAAATTGAAAGAAGACACAGGTTACGGTCGTCACTAGGAAGAACAAAGTACCACAATATAATATACAAGTAATTACCTACTAACTAATATACAAGTAAATGGGAATGTTCTTCAACAAGTGAATCGGTACAATTATCTCGGAACAGTCATAACATCTGATGGGGGATGTATTGAAGAGATTAGAACAAGAATCTCCATGGCGAAAGTAGCCTTTAGCAAGATGAAAAACATTCTGACCAATAAAAAGATGTCAATCGAAACGAGAAAAAAAGTGTTGAGGGGCTACATAGAGCCTGTTCTTTTGTATGGATGTGAAACTTGGACAATATGCAGTCAAGCTGAAAAACATCTAATGGCTGTAGAAATGTGGTTTCTGAGGAAAATACAAAGAATACCCTGGATAGATAGAAAAACCAATGACCAAGTACTACAGGAGACAAATGAAAATTGTAAATTGATTAGAGAAATTAGACGTAGACAGTCAAAATTTGTTGGACATGTTATGAGAAGAAATGGATTGGAGAATTTAGTGACAACTGGCAAGATCGAAGGGAACAGACCAAGAGGAAGACCGAGAGGAAAATACCTGGATGGCTTGGCCACATGGCATGGACGAGACAGGAACACTGAGCTGATCCACGACACTGGTGATCGAGTGAAATGGCGAGTCATGACAGCCCACGCTTTCTGGCATGGCTCATGATTGATTGAGAACAGGCAGACACAGACAGAGATAAATAATGACTGCTGATCTAAGACAATGGCAAGGGGGAATATCAGCAGCATAAGTAATCCAAAACACCAAGGACTGAGATATGTGGATAACATAAGCACTTACACAAATAAGCAGGACACATGATAATGATGATATATAAAAATTAGCTGAAATAAAACAGCAAAATATACTCCAAAGTATATATGGTATTATTGATTGATTGATTGATTGATTGATTGATTTAGGAACCGACATCACAGCATTCGGGGCATTCCCATAAGGCTTCGTCCCCATCCTCAGCAGCCAGCGAAGAGTTCCAACACCAATAGTTCCAGTAGCAAGCTGATTATATGTCCGTCTCGCCTTTCCTCTGAGCATCGAGCGTCTGCCAGATCCCCTCGTCACTCCTCACTGCCTCATTCTTGCCAGACTATGGTGATCCATTTGCTCCTCCGAGGTGTACACATGCTCCCACAAGGCCGCAACCATGTCTGCCTTGTCAGGCATCAATATATAAAAGATGACAAACAAAGCCAACAAAATACAATAATGTTATCCAGTGTTACTGTGATTCTGTTCCTTACGTTTCTGACATACAGGACAACAATTGCCAGGTGTTGTGACTGGCACCTCATCACTTGCACACTGAAATTCTGGACATCGTCTGATACTGCAAGTGACACGCCCACCTTGGCAATGACATGAGGTACAGTCATCAACTGTCCAGATTTCACCAGGCTGCAAGTAAAACAAAGAATGAGCTCCACTATTTAGCTTGAAGTAATGAAACTATAGGGTAGCGGGGTAGGGGTATCCCCTATCAAAGGAGAAGTAAGGCGCCTCCTTCCCTCCGCTAGCCTACGGGACACCCTTGGGCAAGGTGGAGTACCCGTTTAGCCCCCCGATCAGGGTTACGTGAAGCCATGGGTGCAGCTGGTGGATGAAGATGTAGAGCAGCCGACAGATAGTTGTAGGTTATGGTCTACACCTTCACGACGGTAGGCAGAGGATCTCCTTTTTTGAGGAGACAATGGCTACGGTCACTGACCAGTATGGTCACTGCTGGGAAGGAAAGCAATGGCAAACTACCTTCTTTACACATGCCAAGAAAATCATGTTGTGTTCACTTATCGATAATCAGAGAAACGGCGTAAATGGGTGCTCCATAGGAGCAGCCTCGCCCGGTAGGGATAGTCATGCGCACCAGGTGACTCCAGACCGTCAACAGGCTACTAGGTGCAAAAGATTAATATCATTGAAAGTAGGAACTTGGAATGTTAGAACAATGAATGCAGATGGAAAGTTGGAGGACATCAAAAAAGAAATGGAGAGAGAGAAGATTAACATATTAGGAATATCGGAAACGAGATGGAGAGGAGCAGGGATAAGGACAGGAGAGGATTGTAAGATTATTTACTCGGGGGGAGAAGAACAGCAAAGAGGTGTAGCCATTATATTAGATAAGCAAACATCAAATTCTGTCAAAGGATATTGGGCTGTGTCAGACAGAGTTCTATTAGTAAAATTAAACGGAAGACCTTTTAAAATAAATGTAATTCAAGTATATGCCCCAACAAGTGAAAGCAGTGAAGAAAGTATAGAGGCATTTTATAATGACATGGAGTCTGCTTTGAAGAACTGTAAAAAATCAGAAATAAATATCATAATGGGTGATTTCAACGCAAAAATAGGAAAGCAAAGCGATGGATACAGTGTAGGCAACCATGGTTTGGGAGAGAGAAATGAAAGAGGTTACAGACTTGTAGAATGGGCAAAAGAACAAGAATTGGTTGTAGGAAACACCTGGTTTAAACAACATCCTAGAAGATTATGGACATGGAGGAGTCCAGACAGCAGGATTAAAAACCAGATAGATTACATCCTGATGAGCAAAAGGTTTCGAAATGCATTAACAGTTGTAAAAACAGTTCCAAATGCAGACTGTTACAGTGATCACAGATTAATTACTGGCACATTGAGGGTAAAGTTAAAGAAAGTCAAGTATACAGCAGGAAACCCTAAATATGACTTGTGCAAATTGAAAACTGACAAAGAAATACAAGATAATTTTAACATAGAAGTAAAGAACAAATTTGATTTATTGTCTGATCTAGAGATCCTATTTCAAGATGTAGATGATCAATGGGAAATGCTGAAGAATTCAATCAGTTGTGCAGCAGAAAAAACTATTCCAAAAGTAAAGAAAGTTGGCCGTAAGACATGGATGACTGAAGAAATTTTACAACTAATGGAAACAAGAAGACAGAACAAAAATAATCCTGCCAAATATGAAGAAATTCACAGAAAAGTCAGAACCTTATGTAAGGAGGCTAAAGAAACATGGCTTGAGAAAAATTGCAGAGAAATTGAAAAACAACACAACAGTAAAAATGCGAAACTAATGCACAAAAGAATTCAGGAGATTACTAATCAAAGAACACGTACATCAGCAGGCTGCCTAAAGACAAAAGATGGAAGAGTCATAATAGAAAAAGATCAGATTTTACATGTATGGTCAGATTACGTGAAAAACCTTTATGACGATAGCAGAGACGAACAATATATTGTTCAAAATAACAATGAAGGGCCAGCAATTTTGAAGATGGAGGTTCAGAATGCTCTTAATCATATGAAATCTGGCAAAACCCCCGGTCCAGACAGCGTCACAACAGAAATGATTAATGCTTTAGAAGAATATGGAATAGATAAAGTTACCAGTCTGCTTAATACAATATATGATACTGGAAACATACCTCATGAGTTATGTAATTCTGTATTTATTGCAATCCCAAAGAAATCAGGAGCCTTGGAATGTGATCAACATCGAACAATTAGTATAATGAGTCACATCACGAAGATTTTGCTAAGAATTATCATGCAAAGAGTTAGGAGGAAAATACAACCTGAAATAGGAGAAGAACAATGTGGGTTTGTAGTAGGCAAGGGTACAGTAAATGCTGTGTATATACTGAGAACCGTAATCGAACGTTCTATAGAAGTAAACAAAGATCTACACCTTTGCTTCATTGACTACACAAAGGCTTTTGATAAAGTGAGACATGTCAACATGATAAGGATGCTTGAAGATCTACAAATTGATGGGAAAGACCTTAGACTTGTAAAAAACATATATTGGAAACAACAAGCTGCCATAAGAGTTGATAATGAAGTAAGCCAATATCAGCCTATTAAGAGAGGTGTGAGACAGGGATGTGTAATGTCTCCAGATATGTTTTCCCTGTACAGTGAAAATATTTTCAGAAATATTGAAAATATGGAAGGAATCAACATTGGGGGACGATGCATCAATAACATTAGATATGCAGATGATACAGTCTTGATTGCAGACAATGAACAGGACCTGCAAAATTTAGTAGATGCGGTTGTTACACATAGTGAACAACAAGGGTTAGAATTAAATTGTAAAAAGACACAGATTATGGTCGTCACTAAGAAGAACGAAATACCACAGTGTAATATACAAGTAAATGGGAATACTCTTCAACAAGTGAATAGGTACAATTACCTCGGAACAGTAATAACATCTGATGGGAGATGCCTTGAAGAGATTAGAACAAGAATCGCCATGGCAAAAGTAGCCTTTAGCAAGATGAAAAACATACTGACCAATAAAAAGATGTCAATTGAAACGAGAAAAAGAGTGTTGAGATGCTACATAGAACCTGTACTTTTATATGGATGTGAAGCTTGGACAATGAGCAGCCAGGCTGAAAAATATCTGATGGCTGTAGAAATGTGGTTTCTGAGGAAAATGCAAAGAATACCATGGACAGCCAGAAAGACCAATGAACAAGTCCTTCAAGAAACAAATGAAGATCGTAAACTGATCAGAGACATTAGACGTAGACAGTCACAATTTTTTGGGCATGTTATGAGAAGAAATGATTTGGAGAACTTGGTGACAACTGGTAAGATCGAGGGGAACAGACCAAGGGGAAGACCTAGAAACAAGTATCTGGATGGCTTGGCCTTGTGGCATGGTCGAGACAAAAACACGGAACTGATCCACGACTCTGTTGATCGAGTGAGATGGCAGAACATGACCGCCCACGCTTACCGGCATGGCACATGATGGATGGATGGATGGAATGAAACTATGTTATTCTGTGATAATTAGGTCACTGGTCTAATAGAAAATAATGTTTGTAAATATTTACAAACACAAAGCAGATACATATGAATGTGTAATGTGGCACTTATAAGCAACAGAAACAATAGATTATTCTACCAACATTGTAATGAACCACAGAGAATTCATTTTAAGAATGAGTGACATTCCTCATACTTGAAGCAGAATTTTTCTCTCTTTGAGTTTTTACAAACTGTTAAAGGTTAAGGACACCATGGTAGTGTAGGAGCTAGCACACTTGCCTGCAGGCCCACAGGTCATGTGTTCAAATCCCCATTAAGGCATATATATAAAAAAAATGACCTGTCATTCCAGCCTAAAATGGGTACCAGGAAATGCCATGGGAAATAAAGGTGGTAAGTGTGACAACACCCAACAGGTGCCAATTAGTGTATTTTTTTTTAGCACTCGCTTTGAACTCAAGCATAATCCACACACACAACTTCTAGTAGTGCTAGACTGAATTTTGCATGTGGATTAGCTTTCCCTATTAACAGTGTCCCTCACCATCAGGCGAACACACTCCAAGTTCAGAGGTACTTGTAATTTACGTCCCCAAGTCAAGGACAACAGTTCAACATTTTAGTCCAACTGTCCGGTGTAGGGGTTGAACCCCTTACCTCAGCATCAGCACACCAGATGTTTAAGAACATGCATTCTTATCAATTCAGCCATGCTGACCTACTTAATTGGTGTATAACAATATTGGGCTAACACCACATAGCCAATGCACCTCAAGGTGTGTAAAAGAATCATTTACTTTACTAAACTTAAAGCTTAAGGGACAGGTCTTTCCAAATTTGTTTGTTTCAGAATTGTTATACATGATTGTAAAAGTGATATTAAAAATGAAACATAGATTTTGGTAAATGTTACCAAACATGAAAATGCCCATATACACTGGCCTCCCATCATGAGAAAGTTCAAAATATATAGCAATCTAAAATGATATTAATGTTATGGTGGATGGCTGAGGTTTTGGTGACAAATATTTTATAGACTAATTTCCCCCTATTTGTTTTTGCTTACCTGATATGCTTTAGTCTGGTAATAGCAAGCAGCATCTGAAACAGGCTGGCACATCTCACAACACTGACCTTCTGGTTTGACAGCTCTCTGAGTGCTAGGGCAACTGATTGGCTCACACTCTTGAACAGAGCACTGTGTCTCTGCATTCTAAAACAAAGACAAGCATGAGCTATATATATATATATATTGTGGTAGGCTGCACTAAAGTGGGTCTGCTTGTTCTAATACATGCGTTCTGTTGAGACGTCCAGTAAGGTTGTTGGTTCGCTCATATTTGAAGGCCTTGCATGCTCTTGAAGCCGTGATCTTGTTAGATTTAGAAATCAACACCGAGCATGGCAGGCGGTCTCTTTCATGATCCGCCAAAACAGTCCATTTCATATCCGATACTGGCGACTGGGTGACAAATGCGAGATCGATAGCAGCTGTCTATGTCCCCAGGTCTCATTGCCATTCTAGCTGGCCTCCAGTCATTAATGCAGTCCACTTTTGACTCCACTAAGGCATCTGCATGGACATTCCCCTGTCAATATTTCCTTGTATACCATTATCTGCTCCAAACATCAAACTCAATTTAAAAAAATCAAAGATAGCATCTGTTGGATCATTTCCCTGGGACATGCTGGTGTTGTGGGAGATGAGTAGGCAAACAGACTGGCTGGGTCTGCACTGTTGGATGGGGTTTTGGTGGATGATAAGGCAGACATGGTCAGGATGTTTTTGGGATCATGTGTATAGTGTGGAAGAACAGATAAATCATTTTAACCTAGAGAAAATTGTTCGGCAGTGACCAGAGGTTCTGGCTGACACTCAGTACTCTAAGGAAAGGTCAGACACAGAACTAATACTGGGGAACTGAGTGAGTGAGTGGCACCTTGCAGTCTTGACAGACCAAGTATGTGAGTTGGAAAGAGGCCAGAATTCCATCACAATGCCTGGGCAGAGCTTCAGAGAAACATGTGGTGCCCAAACGACATGTCCCCTCTCTCTGCCTTGCCTCGTGTTTTCCAGAGGAATGGGTAACCAATACGTCTGGCACAAGGTAGGCTGCAGATGCTGGCGGCTCAGCGTCAAACCTCCGAGACCTCGCCACCATGAGCAGGTGGCGAGTGGTGGCCAGACCCTGGAACCAAAGGAACCTGACTTAGAGGCATTCAGCCAAGTCCCACAGGTGAGGGCCTCGTACGCACCTGGACCATAGGACACGTACATCTGTCAATCACAAGTGTCCAGACCTGTGTAAAGCATGTACTACCATCAGACTCCCCGCCTGACTTGTGCAGATCCCATGACCACCGGGAATAGGCCCGCTGGAGATATTGCTGATCTGTTGCGAGCAACTCTCCCATCCTTCCACTGTGCGGTTCTCGCGACCAGCGAGAATAGGCCCGCCGGAGATATTGCTCGTCTGTTGCGGGAAAATCTCCACGACTAAATAAGCAAAGAAATGATAAAAGTAGTGGTATTTCAATTGCGCTTGCGCTCCCACCTATGCTACACCCTTCATGTGTCTTCACAAAGTCGGACTAGAGTCAAGCTCAACAGGGTCTTTTCTTTCCCCGCTGATTCTGCCAAGCCCGTTTTATATATATATATATATATATATATATATATATATATATATATATATCTTCTTATATATAAAAAAGGATGTGTGTGGGTGGGTGTTGTGTATGTCCTTTATGCGTTCGCGAACGGTCCATCCGATTGAGATGAAATTTTCTACACGCCTTCCTCTCATTCCCGCGCTGCCAACTGTGATATTTTTTAGTGTAAAATCGACTGCTTACTTAATATTATTTAATTTTTCATTGTAATTTCTATATAGCAAGGGGACTTAACTCTGTAAAAGTTATTTCAAGGGGCATAACTTTTAATAACGTTTCTGTATACCTTAGTCATATTGTTGCATGGTTTTCAAAGATTTATAAACTCTTTGTCTATAGTTATTTACCGGCATATGAGTTATAATAAATCATGATACAATCTTTAGGGCATTTTCAAAGTTTTAATAAAAATAATGCATAATGCATAACATTGTAACTCATCTTTTTATGCTTAAGAAGTTATCTACAGTCATGTTGGTGATTAGAAACAGTTTTCTTTAAAAATAATGGATGGTGTGTGGAAGGACATTCTTTTAAGTTACTTAAAGCAAGGGAAATTACATATAGGCTTGTTTACAGCATGACCCCAACAACAGAGAGAACAGCAAAAATAACTAAAAAAATACTACAGTGTCAGCTTTGTAGACGGAACGTCCAAGAATCAGAAGAGCACATCTATTACGAATGCAACACAATCGTGCCAACAAGAAATCTCCTACAAAACATCCTAAACACTCATTCGAAACAAAGAACTGATGTTTACAAAGCAATCATGATAAATTCCATTCCTTACTCCACACAAGACATCCACACAAAGCTACTTGTTCTATTGGCAGAGTACAGAAATCTTATATGGACATTAAGAAACAAAGCACTATACAATTACAGAACAATCAACAAAGAAATTGTCCAACAACTTTATCAACAAAAAGTCGCAAACATTCTAATCTTAGCCCCACAAGCGCAAATCTCGTAAAATATTTGGCTGAAGACAGCACATATTACAGAAGAAGCAAATAACTTGTTTTAAATAAAGGATACTACAACTGTAAATGTGTTTATTGATGGTATTAATAATCTTACAATTATATTATTATTATTATTATTAATACTATTATTATTACTGCTACTATTATTATTAATTTTCCCATTATTATATTTGAATGTGCAACATGAAATATATTGTGAATGGGTGTCTATGCCGTTGGCAGTAACATATGTATGCGTTTGTGTGTGGGTGCAGGTGTGTGTGTGTGTGTGGTGCATGAATTTGCATGCGCATGTGTACGAGTGTGTGTGTGTGCACGCGCGCGTGCGTGCGTGTAGCAGTCTTTAAACCAAGTTGGTATCTTAAGTATTAAAATGATGTTACACGGTAATGATATGTTTCAAAAGAAAAATATGCACCACCATGTATAAACAAATTCGATGAGCCCTTTAAGTACCCAGTAAGCTAAGGTGGCTTTTAGTGGCCAGGTTTTAAGTCCTTCCCATTGTATATAAAAACCAGACACTATCACAATTCTGGACCAATTATCTCCCTGGGACAGACCATGGACCCTAATTGCTAGTAGTAAATCCCTGATTCTTGTCCCCCAAACAAAAGACATCATGGACTAGAGCGTCACCCTGAAATTTGTCATCAGGCAACAACACCAACGACCTTCACCTAGGGAGCTAAGTGACCCAGAAATTACAAAGAAGCCACATTTTAATGGAAATGATAGTTTAAAGTTTATTGTCCAAGCGCGGGGTATTTAATGTACTGCGGTCTCCAGAAAGCACGAGATTGTGTGTGTGTATGTGTGTGTGTGAGAGAGAGAGAGAGAGAGAGAGAGAGAGAGAGAGAGAGAGAGAGAGAGAGAGAGAGAGAGAGAGAGAGAGAGAGAGAGAGAGAGAGAGGAGGGAGAGATGGACAGAAAGTGAAGCATATGCAAGGAATGTGTATCTACATGCACTATGCCATAAATGTCATATTATCATAACTGTATATATGTATGTATTTGTTTTATTCACAATGTCACACTTAACACTAACAAACGGCAACGCTCTGTAATATACACAAACAAAATAAACACAAACTACAATTTGTAAATATACATTGCTTTGTATGAAATAAAAGTTTAAAAAAAAAAAAAAAAATTAGTTACTTTTTTTGTTGTATGAATTTAATGAGACGCTCGGGTCACGCCGGGTCAGATAGATAGACAGACCCACCTTTTCGCTGCAGTTATCTACAGGCATATGCGTTATAATCCTCCTCCTCTCCCCTCCTCCTACCCTCTTCCATCCTCCTCCTCCCTCTTTCTCCTCCTCCTCCTTCTCCCTCTTCCTCCTCCTAATCACTCTTCTTACTTCCTCCTCCCTCTCCTTCTCCCTCCTCCTCCTTCTTCCTCCTCCTCCATCTCCCTCCTCCTCCACCTCCTGCATTCTTCTTCTCCCTCCTCCTTCCTCCTCCTCCCTCTTCCTCCTCCCTTCTCCTCCTTATCCTCTCTCCTCCTCCTCCCTCCACACCCCTCCCTCCTCCTCCTCCATCTCCCTCCTCCCCTCCTCCTCCTGCGTTCTTCTCCTCGCTCCTCCTCCTCTCTCCTATTCCTCCCTACTCCTCCTCCTCCTCTCTCTTCCTCCCTCCTCCTCCCAGCTCCTACTCCTCCTTTTTCTTCTTCTGCTGCTGCTGCCGCCGCTCCATTTACCCAAGTTAATTGTTGGGGAAGATGTAAAGATCTTTCAAGTGCTCTTTCTAATGCTTTTTGTAAGTTGGTCTTCGTTTATCTAAGGTTGTTCTAACTGCAACCAATAAATGATTAGACAGACAGGCAGACAAGCAGACAGACAGGCAGACAGAGAGGGAGGGACAGACAGACAGACAGACAGACAGTCGGGAACGGGAACTTATATGACTACTTATATGAATTAAATGAGATGCTCCGCATCAGGGGCTGGGCGAAGCCGGGCCGGATCAGACAGACAGACAGACAGACAGACAGACAGACAGACAGACAGATAGATAGTCGGGAACGGGAGCTTATATGACTACTTATATGAATTAAATGAGATGCTCCACACCAGGAGCTGGGCGATGCCGGGCCGGGTCAGACAGACAGACAGACAGACAGACAGACAGACAGTCGGGAACGGGAACTTATATGACTATTTCTTTCCAGATATCTTCATTACTCTTTCTATCTTTTCAAGGTGTCCTCATCATTCTTCTATATAACCGCATGTTCACAAGTTTCCACATGTCTGATTTGTCTGCTAATTGTCCATGATCCGTGCATTAGGATTAGCTCAAATATAGTTCTTAAGAACTCTTTTCCTCAACTAGATTGACAAAGGCATATTGCAGAGAATATTCTCCATCTTGTGAAATGATGCTTTTGCTTGGGCTATCCAACATCTAACTTCATTAATACATCTTCCATCTGCCGTTATTGTAGTACTCTAATACTTAAATATATTGACTTGTTTCAGATTGGTTCTATTCACTTTGATATTGTATTTGGGAAGACATTATTTTGGTAATTACTATTACTTCTGTTTTTCTGCTATTCAGACAAAGTCTTTTGTTTTGATTTTCTGTTGCAATTATATCTGTCAACTGTGTTTCCAGTTCATACATCCTCATAAAATGCTAATTAACAAAAACCTCAATCCCACTTTTAAACTATGTAGACTATAGCTATAGATTCATCATCATTATGTCACAGGTTATTTGCAGAATGTCGTTCTCATCACAATCCATTGGAAAGATTCTTCTCCAGTTCCTGCACCACCATCATCATCATGTGTCTTTAAAGTGGCATAGGCCACAATCTTCTGTTCTTATAATGAGAAAGTTGGAGGGGCGAAGAGGCAGGGGGAGACAAGAGAGGAGTTATGGGACAGTTTGACTTCATTGCAAGGAGGAACATCCGTATCAGAAATGATTGGCAGTTCAGTCTTATTTTTTCAAATCACTCCACAGGTCTCTGTCATTGGTGGTCTGGACAATTCCCCTGCCTCATACATTTTAATGCCCAGCATGTGTTTAATGTCCTGTGTCTCCCATCACATTGACCAATCCCTGCTTCTTCTTTCACAAACCATGCCTTCCATTTCTCTTCTGTGTAAACTCCTATGCTGTTTAATTTGACTAAAATAATTCAGTTTCTGAGACACGATACTGTTATTAGCCAGATTTTGCAATATGTCAGAATTATTTTTTCTTTTTTGATCCAAGGTATTCTAAGAATTTTTCTGTAACATGTAAATTCACAATTTTACTATACTCTCATAATTACTGGTAATAAAAACATACAACAATCCTGTTTTACAAGTTGTATATTGCAAGATGTAAAGCTCCACTAAAAATATAACATGACAATGTCAAACTTATGTGGAGGAATTAAATTTTAAAGAAACATATGTAACTAACCTCACAAACACATATAATACAGGGATTACTGCTGGATGACCATTTAGATCCTTCATGATGAAATCTGGCTTCAGACTGGTCGTAGCAAGCTAAATTTAAAAAAAGACTTACAATACAGCTTTCTTATGTCAAACATACAAAATGCAACGTAAAGGATTCTTCATTGACCAATTCAAAATCACATCATAAACAAAACTTATTTCAGCTGAGTTGAGTCAAGACCCGACATCACAGACTCGGGAAATTCCCTTACAGGATCCGTCCTCATCTTCAACAACCAGCAAAGTGTCCCATTACTAATGGTATCAGCTGCAGTCTGATTATGTGTCTATCTGACCTTTTCTTGGAGTACTGAGCATTGGCCAGATCCTCTTGTCACTCCGTGCCAAACCATTTTCTCTAGGCTATAATGATTTATCTGTTCTTCCACACTATACAAATGATCCCAAAAGTGCCCTGCCCACATCTGCCTTATTATGCACCAATACCCCTTCCAATGTTGTAGACCCAACCAATCTCTTCGCTGACTCATTTCCTATTACACCTGGGGAAAACATCCAACAGGATCCAAAACATCCTATGTTTGATTTTTTAATTAATTTTAATGCTTGGAGTAGAGAAAGGTATTATATAGGGGAAAGTCAACAGGGGAATGCCTTGCAGATGCCATGGTTGAGTCAAAGTAGGTCTGCATTGATGACAGGTGGCCAACTAGAATGGCAGCGAGACCTGGGGACACAGACACTGTTACTGATCTGGCATTTTTCGCCCAGTCGCCGGTAACAGATTTGAAATAGACCACATGCCATGCTCGGTGTTGATTTCTAAATATAACAAGATCAAAGCTACAAGAGCATGCAAGACCTTCAAATACGTGCAAATCAACAACCTATTAGAACGAGCAGACACATTTTAGTGCAGCCACCCATGGTGGACTATTAAAGTAGAACTTGCGTGAAAGTCAAAAAGAGCTGCTATTATGCAATTACAGAAATTACAACAGACACCCCAAAGCACACAATGGGAACTAAAGAAGGCAGAAATGGTTAAAAAGGAAAAAGTATACAGGTTCAAGCTTCAAGCAGCAGAGGCCAAAAATGCTAAAATGGATAATTCCATGAGTGAGTTGTGAGGTGATAAGACATAGGATAGATTCTGGAAACTACACAGACAAATGTGTAGAAAAGACCAGCCTACCACAATGGGAACACTATATATGGATAAAGGAAGGCCCATAACAATAGACAAGGAGAAAGGGGAAGCCTTCCTGGGGAGATTTATAATAATCTCTATAGCACTTTCCTGGATAGGACAAACTGAAATTTAATAAGATTTGTAAATTCTGCTTTCTTTTTCAAAACAACAGATTGTAAATGATCCTCCACCTCTTCCTTCTTGTTGCCTTCGCCATTCCAGCCATTTACTGTCACTGTCATTTACCACCTATATAGTACCTTGCGGTGTATGGCAGGGGGTCTTGAGCCTGAGGAATAGAGGCCGCCTGGCTAGTGCAGTCGCCGCAAACTGTGCAGGTTAGGGTTTTCTTTTTGCCTCTCAGAGAAAATAAAATCCACACATTACAGAGGATTTGAACTAGGGTCTCCCAAAGGCGAATACGGCATTCTAGCTACTCGTCCAGCTACTCCTCATTTACTATTTCTCTTAAACTAGGTTATTTTGTTATGGTTTTCACTTATCATAATTTAAACATAAGGACTGGTACATCATACATGATATATTACTAAAAGTAAATGTTTGACTGTAATTTAAAAATGTCTTGTAGAAAAAAGTATATTTTGTAAAAGAACAACATTAAAAATTGTTAGGGAGAAAAAAGTATACTCTGTAAAAGAATGGTAACACTAATAATTGCTAGAAAATTCAGCAACAGAAATAGTATCTTAAAATATTGCCACATTTATAGCTAAGACATTCTCCACCTAAAAGGAATCAATATTCAACATTCTAGCAGCTAATATATATATATATACTAGCTGACACGGCCCGGCTTCGCCCAGTCCCTGGTGGGGAGCATCTCATTTAATTCATATAAGTAGTCATATAAGTTCTCGTTCCCGTTACCGACTGTCTGTCTGTCTGTCTGTCTGTCTGTCTGTCTGACCCGGCCCGGCATCGCCCAGCTCCTGGTGTGGAGCATCTCATTTAATTCATATAAGTAGTCATATAAGCTCCCGTTCCCGACTATCAATCTGTCTGTCTGTCTGTCTATCTGTCTGTCTGTCTGCCTGCCTATCTAATCATTTATTGGTTGCAGTTAGAACAACCTTAGATAAACGAAGACCAACTTACAAAAAGCATTAGACAGAGCACTTGAAAGATCTTTACATCTTCCCCAACAATTAACTTGGGTAAATGGAGCGGCGGCAGCAGCAGCAGCAGAAGAAGAAGAAAAAGGAGGAGTAGGAGCTGGGAGGAGGAAGAGGGAGGTGGAGGAGGGAGGAGGAGGAGGGAGGAGGAGGAGGGAGGAAGAGATAGGCAGAGAGAGGAGGAGGGAAGAGGAGGGAGGAGGAGGGAGAAGGAGTAGGGAGGAATTGAAGGGAGGAGGGATTAGGAGGAGGAGAGAGGAGGAGGAGGGAGGAGGAGGGAGGAGGATGAGGGAGGAGGAGGGAGGAGGGGAGGAGGAGGAGGGGAGGAGGAGGGGAGGAGGAAGAGGGAGGAGGACGGAGGAGGGGGAGGAGGAAGGAGGAGGAGGAGGAGGGAGAAGGAGGGAGGAGAAGAACGCAGGAGGGGGAGGAGGAGGGAGATGGAGGAGGGAGGAGGAGGGAGATGGAGGAGGGAGGAGGAGGGAGGAGGAAGAGGGAGAAGGAGGAGGGAGGAGAAGGAGGAGGAGGAGGGAGGATGAGGAGGGAGGAGGAAGAGGGAGGAGGAGGAAGAGGGAGGAGGAGGAAGAGGGAGGAGGAGGGATGTGGAGGGAGGAGGAGGAGGGAGGAGGTAGAGGGAGGAGGAGGAGGGAGGAGGAGGGAGGAGGTAGAGGGAGGAGGAGAAGGGAGGAGGAGGGATGAGGAGGAGGGAGGAGGAGGAGGAGGTCGGAGGAGGAAGGAGGAAGAGGGAGGAGAAGGAGGAGGAGAGAGGAGGAGGGATGAGGGGGAGGACGTAGGAGGAGGAGGAGGGAGGAGGAGAGGAGGAGAGGGAGGAGGAGGGAGGAGGAGGGGAGGTCGGAGGAGGGAGGAAGAGGGAGGAGGAGGGATGAGGGGGAGGATGTAGGAGGAGGAGGGAGGAGGAGGAGGGAGTAGGAGGAGAGAGGAGGAGAAGGGAGGAGGAAGGAAGAGGAGTGATTAGGAGGAGGGAGGAGGGCAAGGAGGTAGGAGGAGGAAGAGGGAGGAGGAGGAAGGAGGAGGGCGAGGAGGTAGGAGGAGGAAGAGGGAGGAGGAGGAAGGAGGAGGAGTAAGGAGGAGAAAGAGGGAGGAGAGGAAGAGGAAGAGGGTAGGAGGAGGAGCGGAGAGGAGGAGGAGGAGGATTATAACGCATATGCCTGTAGATAACTGCAGCGAAAAGGTGGGTCTGTCTATCTGACCCGGCCCGGCTTCGCCCAGACCCTGATGGGTTGCATCTCATTTAATTCATATAAGTAGTCATATAAGTTCCCGTTCCCGACTGTCTGTCTGTCTGTCTGTCTGTCTGTCTATTATTAGAAAGAGCACTTGAAAGATCTTTACATCTTCCCCCAACAATTAACTTGGGTAAATGGAGCGTCTGATTTAATTCATATTCGGCCCCTGCTCCCATTCCTGTTTCCAAATAAGACGACACGGCCCGGCTTTGCCCAGTCACTGGTGGGGAGCATATCATTTAATTCATATTTGGCGGAGGGAGGAGGCGGAGGGAGGAGGAGGGATTAGGAGGAGGGAGAAGGTAGGGGAGGGAGGGGGAGGAGGGAGGAGGAGGTAGGAGGAGGAAGAGGGAGGAGGAGGGGGATTAGGAGGGAGGAGGAGGAAGAGGGAGGAGGAGGGAGAAGGAGGGAGGAGGAGAAGAGAGGAGGAGGAAGAAGGAGGGAGGAGGAGGAGGGAGGAGGAGGAGGAGGGATGAGGCAGAGGGAGAAGGAGGAGGGAGGAGGAGAAGGGAGGAGGAGAAGGGAGGAGGAAGAGGGAGAAGGAGGAGGAAGAAGGAGGAGGGAGGAGGGAGGAGGAGGAGGAAGAGGGAGTAGGAAGAGGGAGGTGGAGGGAGGAGGAGGAGGAAGGAGGAGGCGGAGGGAGAAGAAGGAAGGAGGAGGAGGGAGGAGGGGAGGAGGAGCAAGGAGGAGGAAGAGGGAGGAGGGGGAGGAGGAGGGAGGAGGAGGGGGAGGAGGAGGGAGGAGGAAGAGGGAGGAGAGGGAGGAGGGAGAAGAAGGAAGGAGGAGGAGGGAGGAGGGGAGGAGGAGCAAGGAGGAGGAAGAGGGAGGAGGGGGAGGAGGAGGGAGGAGGAGGGGGAGGAGGAGGGAGGAGGAAGAGGGAGGAGAGGGAGGAGGAGAACGCAGGAGGAAGAGGGAGGAGGCGGGAAAGGGAGGATGAGGAGGGAGGATGAGGGAGGAAGAGGAGAGAGGAGGAGGAGGGAGAAGAAGGAGGGAGGAGGAAGAGGGAGAAGGAGGAAGGAGAAGGAGGAGGGAGGAGGAGGAGGAGGGAGGATGAGGAGGGAGGAGGAGGAGGGAGGATGAGGAGGGATGAGGAGGAAGAGGGAGGAGAGATGTGGAGGGAGGAGGAGATGGAGGGAGGAGGAGAGGGAGGAGGGAGGAAGAGGTGGAGGGAGGAGGGGGAGGAAGAGGAGGGAAGAGGAGGAGAGAGGAGGAGGAGAGAGGAGGAGAAGGGAGGAAGGAAGAGGAGTGATTAGGAGGAGGGAGAGGAGGAAGAGGGAGGAGGAGGAGGGAGGATAAGATAGGCGGAGAGAGGAGGAGGAGGGAAGAGAAGGGAGGAGGAGGAGTAGGGAGGAATAGGAGGGAGGAGGAGGATTAGTAGGAGGAGAGAGGAGGAGGAAGGAAGAGGAAGGAGGAGGAGGGAGGAGGAGGGGGGAGGGGGGAGGTAGAGGGAGGAGGAGGGAGGAGGAGAGGGAGGAGGAGGGAGGAGGGAGATGGAGGAGGAGGGAGGAGGAGGCTGAGGGAGAAGGAGGAGGAGGGAGGAGGAGGAGGAAGGAGGAGGAGGAGGGAGGAGGAGGAGGGAGGAGAAGGAAGAGGGAGGAGGAGGAGGGATGTGGAGGGAGGAGGAGGAGGAGGTAGAGGGAGGAGGAAGAGGGAGGAGGAGAAAGGATGAGGAGGGAGGAGGAGAAGGGAGGAGGAGGGATGAGGAGAGGGAGGAGGAGGGAGGAGGGAGGAGGAGGACAGGGAGGAGGAGCGAGGAGGTGGAGGGAGGAGAAGGAGGAGGAGGGAGGAGAAGATGAGGGGTAGGACGTAGGAGGAGGAGAGAGGAGGAGGAGAGAGGAGGAGAAGGGAGGAGGAAGGAAGCAGAGTGATTAGGAGGAGGGAGGAGGGCGAGGAGGTAGGAGGAGGAAAAGGGAGGAGGAAGAAGGAGGAGGAGGGAGGAGGAGGAGGGAGGATAAGATAGGCGGAGAGAGGAGGAGGAGGGAAGAGAAGGGAGGAGGAGGAGTAGGGAGGAATAGGAGGGAGGAGGATTAGTAGGAGGAGAGAGGAGGAAGGAAGAGGAAGGAGGAGGAGGGAGGAGGAGGGAGGAGGGGGGGGAGGTAGAGGAGGAGGGAGGAGGAGGGAGGAGGAGAGGGAGGAGGAGGGAGGAGGGAGATGGAGGAGGAGGCTGAGGGAGAAGGAGGAGGAGGAGGGAGGAGGAGGAGGGAGGAGGAGGAGGGAGGAGGAGGAGGGAGGAGGAGGAGGGAGGAGGAGGAGGGAGGAGGAGGAGAGAGGAGAAGGAAGAGGGAGGAGAAGGAGGGATGTGGAGGGAGGAGGAGGAGGAGGTAGAGGGAGGAGGAAGAGGGAGGAGGAGAAAGGATGAGGAGGGAGAAGGAGAAGGGAGGAGGAGGGATGAGGACAGGGAGGAGGAGGGAGGAGGTGTAGGGAGGAGAAGGAGGAGGAGGGAGGAGAAGATGAGGGGGAGGACGTAGGAGGAGGAGAGAGGAGGAGGAGAGAGGAGGAGAAGGGAGGAGGAAGGAAGCAGAGTGATTAGGAGGAGGGAGGAGGGCGAGGAGGTAGGAGGAGGAAAAGGGAGGAGGAGGAGGAAGGAGGAGGAGGAGGGAGGAGGAGTAGAAAGAGGGAGGAGGAGGATGGAGGAGGGAGAGGGAGGTGGGATGAGGAGGAGGGAGGAGGAGGGAGATTAGGAGGGAGGAGGAGGAAGAGGGAGGAGGAGGAGGGAGAAGGAGGGAGGAGGAGAAGAGAGGAGGAGGAAGGAGGGAGGAGGAGGAGGAGAAGGGATGAGGCAGAGGGAGGAGGAGGGAGGAGGAGGAGAAGGGAGGAGGAAGAGGGAGAAGGCAGAGGAAGAAGGAGGAGGGAGGAGGAGGAGGAAGAGGGAGTAGGAAGAGGGAGGTAGAGGGAGGAGGAGGAGTGAGGAGGAAGGAGGAGGGAGGAGGAGGGAGGAGGGGAGGAGGAGCGATGAGGAGGAAGAGGGAGGAGGGGGAGGAGGAGGGAGGAGGAAGAGGGAGAAGGAGAGGGAGGAGGAGAACGCAGGAGGAAGAGGGAGGAGGCGGGACAGGGAGGATGAGGAGGAAGGAGGAGGGAGGAAGAGGAGAGAGAAGGAGGAGGGAGGAGGAAGAGGGAGAAGGAGGAAGGAGAAGGAGGAGAGAGGAGAAGGAGGGGGAGGAGGAGGGAGGATGAGGAGGGAGGAGGAGGGAGGATGAGGAGGGAGGAGGAGGAAGTGGGAGGAGAGATGTCGAGGGAGGAGGAGATGGAGGGAGGAGGAGGGAGGAGGAGAGGGAGGAGGAGGGAGGAAGAGGAAAGAGGTGGAGGGAGGAGGGGGAGGAGGAGGAGGGAAGAGGATGAGAGAGGAGGAGAAGGGAGGAGGAGGAGAGAGGAGGAGAAGGGAGGAAGGAAGAGGAGTGATTAGGAGGAGGGAGAGGAGGAGGAAGAGGAGGGAGGATAAGATAGGCAGAGAGAGGAGGAGGAGGGAAGAGAAGGGAGGAGGAGGAGTAGGGAGGAATAGGAGGGAGGAGGAGGATTAGGAGGAGGAGAGAGGAGGAGGAAGGAAGAGGAAGGAGGAGGAGGGAGGAGGGAGGAGGAGAGGGGAGGTAGAGGGAGGAGGAGGGAGGAGGAGAGAGGAGGAGGAGGAGGAGGGAGGAGGGAGATGGAGGAGGAGGGAGGAGGAGGCTGAGGGAGAAGGAGGAGGGAGGAGGAGGAGGGAGAAGGAGGAGGGAGGAGGAGGGAGGAGGAGGAGGGAGGAGGAGGGAGGAGGAGGAGGGAGGAGAAGGAAGAGGGAGGAGGAGGTAGAGGGAGGAGGAAGAGGGAGGAGGAAGAGGGAGGAGGAGAAAGGATGAGGAGGGAGGAGGAGAAGGGAGGAGGAGGGATGAGGAGAGGGAGGAGGAGGGAGGAGGGAGGAGGAGGACAGGGAGGAGGAGGGAGGAGGTGGAGGGAGGAGAAGGAGGAGGAGGGAGGAGAAGATGAGGGGGAGGACGTAGGAGGAGAGAGGAGGAGGAGAGAGGAGGAGAAGGGAGGAGGAAGGAAGCAGAGTGATTAGGAGGAGGGAGGAGGGCGAGGAGGTAGGAGGAGGAAAAGGGAGGAGGAGGAGGAAGGAGGAGGAGGAGTAGAAAGAGGGAGGAGGAGGATGGAGGAGGGAGAGGGAGGTGGGGGAGGGGAAGAGGAAGAGGGTAGGAGGAGGAGGAGGGGAGAGGAGGAGGAGGAGGATTATAACGCACATGCGTGTAGATAACTGCATCGAAAAGGTGGGTCTGTCTATTTATCTGACCTGGCGTGGCTTTGCCCAGCTCCTGGCGGGGAGGGTCTCATTAAATTCATACAACAAAAAAAAAAGGTACTTAAAAGAATGTCCTTCCACACATTATCCATTATTTTTAATGAGAAGTGTTTTTAATCACCGACATGACTGTAGGTAACTCTTTAGCATAAAAAGATGAGTTACAATGTTATGCATTGTGCATTATTTTTATGAAAACTTTGAAAATGCCTTAAAGATTATATCATTATTTATTACAACTCATATGCCGGTACATAACTATAGAAAAAGAGTTTATAAATCTTTGAAAACGATGCAACAATATGGCTATAAGCTATACAGAAAAGTTATTAAAAGTTATGCCCCTTGAAATAACTTTTATAGAGTTAAGTCCCTTCGCAATATAGAAATTATAATAACAAATGAAATATTAAATAATATTAAGTAAGCAGCCGATTTCACACTAAAAGAATATCACAGTTGGCAGCGTGGTGATGATAGGAAGAAGTGTAGAAAATTTCATCTCAATCGGATGGACCGTTCGCGAACACATAAAGGACATACATACATACGGAGATTGCCTTTTATATATAAGACTAGCTGACCCGGACCGGCTTCGCCCAGACCCTGGTGGGGAGGATCTCATTTAATTCATATAAGTAGTCATATAAGTTCTCGTTCCCGTTACCGACTATCTGTCTGTCTGTCTGTCTATCTGTCTGTCTGTCTGTCTGTCTGACCCGGCCCGGCTTCGCCAAGACCCTGATGGGGAGCATCTCATTTAATTCATATAAGTAGTCATATAAGTTCTCGTTCCCGTTACCGACTATCTGTCTGTCTGTCTGTCTGTCTGACCCGGCCCGGCTTCGCCCAGACCCTGATGGGGAGCATCTCATTTAATTCATATAAGTAGTCATATAAGTTCTCGTTCCCGTTACCGACTATCTGTCTGTCTGTCTGTCTATCTGTCTGTCTGTCTGTCCCGGCCCGGCTTCGCCCAGACCCTGGTGGGGAGCATCTCATTTAATTCATATAAGTAGTCATATAAGTTCCCGTTCCCGACTATCTATCTGTCTGTCTGTCTGACCCGGCCCGGCATCGCCCAACTCCTGGTGGGGAGCATCTCATTTAATTCATATAAGTAGTCATATAAGATCCCATTCCCGACTATCTGTCTGTCTGTCTGTCTTGGGTAAATGGAGGAGGGAGGAGGAAGAGGGAGGTGGAGGAGGAGGGATGAGGAGGAGACAGGAGGAGTAGGGAGGAATAGGAGGGAGGAGGAGGGATTAGGAGGAGGAGGGAGGAGTAGGGTGGAGGAGGAGGGAGAAGGAGGGATGAGGAGAAAGGAGGAGGAGTAGGAGAGGGAGGAGGAGGGAGGAGGAGGAGAGAGTAGGAGGAGGGAGGAGGAAGAGGGAGGAAGAGGGAGAAGGAGGAGGGAGGAAAAGGAAGGGGAGGAGGGAGGAGGGTGAAGAGGGAGGAGGAGGAATGTGAAGTGAGGAGGAGGGAAGAGGTATAGGGAGGAGGAGGAGGGAGGAGTAGGAGGGAGGAGTAGGAAGAGGGAGGAGGAGGAATGTGAAGGGAGGAGGAGGGAGGATGTAGAGGGAGGAGGAGGAGGGAGGAAGGAGGAGGAGGAAGAGGGAGGAGGAGAAGGATGGAGGAGTAAGAGGAGGGAGGGGGAGGAGGAGAAGGGAGGAGGAGGGCGAAGGAGGAAGGAAGAGGAGGGCGAGGAGGTAGGAGGAGGGAGGAGGAAGAGAGTGGAGGAGGGAGGAGGAGGAGGGAGGAAGAGATAGACGGAGAGAGGAGGAGGAGTAGGGAGGAATAGGAGGGAGCAGGAGGGATTAAGAGGAGGGGGAAAGAGGAGAAGGAGGAGGAGGAACAGGGATGAGGAGGGAGGAGGAGAGAGGAGGAGGAAGAGGGAGGAGGGGGAGGGAGAGGGAGGAGGGAGAGGGAGAGGGAGGAGGGAGAGGGAGGAGGAGGAGGTGGAGGGAGAAGGAGGAGGGAGGAAGAGGGATGTGGAGGAGGGAGGAGGTAGAGTGAGGAGGTAGAGGGAGGAAAAGGGAGGAGGAGAGAGGAGAAGTGAAGAGGAGGGATGAGGAGAAAGGAGGAGGAGAGGTAGGAGAAGGGAGGGGGAGGAGGGAGAAGGAGGAGGAGGGAAGAGGAAGAGGGAGGAGGAAGAGGGAGGACGGAAGAGGAGGGATTAGGAGGAGGGGGAGGGAGGAGGGGAGGGGAAGAGGAAGAGGGTAGGAGGAGGAGGTAGAGGGAGGAGGAGGAGGGAGGAAAAGGGAGGAGGGAATAGGAGAGAGGAGGAGGAGGAAGAGGGAGGAGAAGGAAGGAGGAGGAGGAAGCGGGATAAGGAGGATGGAGGAGGAAGAGGAGGGAAAGGGAGGAGCGGGAGGAAGAGGGAGGATGGAGGAGGGGGAGAGGAAGAGGGTAGGAGGAGGAGGGGAGAGGAGAAGAAGGGGGAAGGAGGGAGGAGGAGGGAGGAAGTGGAGGGAGAAGAAGGAAGGAGGAGGAGGAAGGAGGGAGGAGGAGGGAGAATGAGGAAGGGAGGAAGGAAAGGGAGGTGGAAGAGGAGGAGGAGGGTGGAGGAAGGAGGTAGGGGGAGGAGGAGGTAGAGGGAGGAGGAGGAAGGAAAGGGAGGAGGAAGAGGAGGAGGAGGTAGAGGGAGGAGGAGGAGGTAGGAGGAGGGAGAAGAAGGGAGAAGGAGGAGGGTGGAGGAGGGAGGATGCTGAGGGAGAAGGAGGAGGAGGAGGGAGGAGGAGTGAGAGGGAGGAGGCGGAGGGAGTAGGAGGGAGGAGGAGGGGAGAGGAAGAGGGAGAAGGAAGAGGGAGAAGGAGGAGGGAGAAGGAGGAGGGAGGGGGAGGAGGTAGAGGGAGGAGGAAAAGGAGGAGGGGAGGAGGTAGAGGGAGGAGGAGAAGAGAGGAGGAGGGAGTTGCCATTCCAAATTCATACTCGTCTAGGTTCTGTGATTTCGGTCCTTCCATTGATTGTTCTTCCCTTCTACATGACTGTAGATAACTTCCTTACACATAAAAAGATGAATTGTTATTGATATTGCCGTGGCATGGAGGAATATCAGCAGCAGAGTTGATCCAGAAAACCAAAGACCGAGATCTACAGAGAGCCATGAACGCCTACGCCAGCCGGCACGGCACTTGATGATGATTGCCGTGTGACGATTCTGTGTAGTCACGTCATTTTCTTCCCTTTCCCTAGCGTTTTGGTTCGGGGATTCTTTCATCATCATCATCATATATTTACGCACGTATTTTGGGAGGGGGAGGAGGGAGGAGGAGGAAGAAGAAAAAAAAAATATGACAGTTGGCAGCGTTGGAATGAAAGGAAGGCGTGTAGAAAATTTCATCTCAATCGGATGGGCCGTTCGCGAACGTATAAAGGACATACATACATACAGACAGACAGACGGAGATCCTAATTTATATATAAGAAGATATATATATATATATATATATATATATATATATATATATATATATATATATATATATATATATATATATATATATTACCAAGCCATGTGGTCAAGACATCCAGATATTCATTTCTCTACTTTCCCTTTATTCTTTTTCCCTCAATCTTGCCAGTTGTTACCAAGTTCTCTAGTTTATTTCTTCTCATAACGTGCCTAAAAAGTGTGACTGTCTACATCTAATTTCTCTAAGTTTGTGGTTTTTATTTACCTCTTGTAGGACTTGCTCATTGGTTTTTCTGTCTGTCAGTTTTTGTGTGAAGTAAAGTCATAAATTGAACTATTCTGGTTGTAACAATAATTCTGCCTCTGCTGATGTAATTCTAATATGTAATACATTTATATAATAAAACATAATGTTCTTGTTACCTGGGCATGATGGGCAACACTTAGTAGATGAATAAACCTGAACATCAGGGGGGCAAGCAAGGGGTGGGCAGTCCTCCTTCATGCACACCATCATAAAATCTTCCTAGCAAACGATTTGCAAAATATTTGTATTCAAGTAAAACATATGTATAAATGTGAGTTAACATGTACAAACACATTTTATTTAAACATTGGTTGCAAAGAATGGAGAGATCCACACTTAGAACATGCATGTCTTAACTAACAAAAATACTGAGTGAAGTATTCTATTTTCACTGTTGTATTTGCAGATTGGTACTTTCTGTGTTTTTACATGTGAAGATGAAATATGGTTTTACATGTGAAGATGAAATATGTGTTCTCCTTTCTGTATTTTAAATACTATCTCTCCTACAAATCTGATTCAAATAAAATTAACTCACAACCCAGCCATCATAGTATTTCATGTGTTGTTTGTCCATCAAGAATGATGATGACCATTCATTTCATCCAGTGGGGTTGAAAGTATGGATCCGTGAGTTCTAAGATGGCTGATAAGGCCTTTGGCACCTTTCCGTCTTGACAGACGATAGTTTGGTATATTGTGCTTCAAAAAAGCTTAATCACTATGACCCATGGCGGTGGCGAGTGTGGCTGATAAGGCCAATTCGCGCTGCAAATGTTTGTCCACAGTGGATGCATGTGAAAACATGGTCATTTCCACAATCATGCACCATCTTACATCTCTCACGCTCTGTGTTTTCTCCTTTGTCTTTATTCCATTTCTGATAGTTGCCCTCCATGCAACACGTTCAGCTGCGACTTGCTCCCAATGAGCATTATCAATGCCTGTATCAATCATGTCCTGCTTACACACATCTTTGTATCATAGTAGAGGCTGACCCTGAGATCTCCTACCCATCTGTAATTTGCTGCGATGTATCTGGCATAACTTCAACAAATAAGCTCAAATAAAAACGTCCAGGGTTTGCAGAAACAATCCAGCAAAGAAGCATCAACGGAACATCAATGAAAGAGTCGAAGGCTGTCAATCTAATTGATGAGGCCAAGTTTATTTGCCCACATTGTCGTACTGCATCATCAAGCATATAATTCAAAATTCATAATAGATTTTGACCAGGTCTGTGATTTCCAGACGGGACGGTCATCATAATATTAAATATGAATAATCAACTGTTGACTATGCTAGTCACTGACAATTATTAAGTTCGTATCGCAGTCCTTCTGTCCTCTGTAAGGTTGCCAAAGTGTCCTTCTGCTGTGACATTCTAAGTCTCGTTTTTATATTTTGCATCTGTCCAAAATATTTATCTTGATATATAAGATGCCATCTCATTCTGGTTCTCTTTGCTAATATGTGTTGGCCATGAGTACGGTTGTCCTGCCAGTAAATATGTTTCTAAGTTTCAGACAACTTCAACGTGCTGCTTCTCTGTTGGAGCTCTGTGATCCGAATCTTGTTGTTATTGACACAAAATTTTGACGTGATCTCTGTTCTACGTCAGCCCATTCGATACTATTAGATATTGGGTTCGCGATTTTGTCGCAAATATATTATTGCGTCATTTTCTCTGTCCTGCTATTTGGCATAATTCACCAAAAAAGATGTCCGTTGGTACTCTACCATCATCCATCCTCCTAACATTATTTGGCTCAAAATGTTCTTTGACAATGTGGGCAAAGAATGCTTGGTGTTCCAGGAGGAGGATCTCCTGCAGTGGTTTTTCTGTCCAGCCTTTTCTTCACAGCTCTTGCAGTCCTGGCTGCTTCACAAGTGACTGCACCCTTGTGTAATGATGTACGCCATGATTTACAGTCTTTAGCAGCAGTCTCCCAGGTGTCAAGATGAATTCCAAAAGCTTTCAGTGAGATTTTCAGAGTGTCTTTAAAGTGTTTCCTCTGGCCGCCTTGGGAGTGTTTACCACAATGCAGCTTGCTGCAAAAAATTTGTTTAGGGAGCCTGTGATCTGGCATACAAGTTAAGTAACCAGCCCAGCGAATCTGAAGTATTTCATGTAGAGGTACCATGAAGGAAGCACTGACAGTCAGTGTAAACTAACTGACAGGACTAGTCATCATAATATTTCATGTGGAGGTACCATGAAGGAAGCATCGACAGACAGTGTAAATTAATCATCATACACTCTGTGTACACTAACCATCAGATACTTTGTAAACCATCTTAGTATTTCATGCCGGGCTACCATGAAGGAATTATTGACACTAAGTATAAACCATAATTATATCTTCACAGAGATCATCTACTTAGCCCATCTAATTTTCAAGCAGATTATCTTGCAGCATATATCATATACTTTGTAGAAAAATATCAAAGGATACGTAAGGCAGCTCCTCCTCTCTGCTAGCCTATGGGATTCCTTGGGTAAGGTGGAATACCCATTTAGCCCCACAACCATGGTAATGTGAAGCTAATGTGCAGGTGGTGGACTGAGATTGCGAACAGCCAACAGATAATTGTTGGTTACGGTCTCCAATTCACAACAGCAAGCAAAAGATCTCTTTATAGGGACAGTGGCCATGGTCACTGCCAAGAAGGAAATCAATGGCAGACTACTCTGTTCTTTTTAACAGATGCTTAGTACATTATGATTCAATAACTTACACAATTTAAGTTTAATGGTGCAAATGGGTGCTCCATCGGAGCAGCTTTAGACAGCAGGCAAAGCCACATGCAAACCATAAACTTAATGAAAGAAATTAGACACAGAAATAAATGTGAAAACTTAGTGACACATTCAAAACTTGATGGAAAAAGAGCAATGGAAGACAAAGAGATAAATACTTGTATGGCTGGCCACATGGCATAACTTGGACAAGAACAAAGATCTGATCCACAACTTTGGTGATCCGTTGAGATGGTGAACAATGACAACCCAAGCATACTGGCATGGGACATGATGATGATGAAAAAAATAAATTTGATGTGTTACATTGTGTTTGCTGGGTAAGTAGGTTATAATTAGATTTATTTCGAATAGTGTATAACTTTAACTTATTGTATATGAAGGAAATTATCATATGTTGATTATTACTCCTTACAGCAAGTTTTCTTATGAAACATGTGATACAGAGTAACAATTTACTGTTGCTTGGAACAGAATTAATGCATGGTAATGATATGTTTCTTGTGTTTGAAAAATTTACGGCGTCTATGATCAGAATATGATGTTATATGAAATCACAATATATTTGTACATATGGGAATCGACTATTTAATTTAACCATTGAAAAATGTCACTGGGGGATAATTTGGGACACTTGTTTGTTAGTTAGTTAGTTAGTCGTAGTTCTCATAGCATAGCATAACCTCATAGCAACGGGTTGTCCCCATTATGCTCCGTTCCTGTGCCAGTGAATATTGCACAAAATGCTCCCCACTGCCCAATGTAAAAAGTGGAAAAGACAGGAGTCTCAACAAACAACAGCCCGCACAGATACACTGTGCATAATGCCACCGCCAGAATGTCAACACAATAGTCCCCCACGAAACATCCAGTTTTTCTCTGATGGAATCGGCAGTCATTTTCCCATCTGGATGTTTCCTAGATATTCACCCACACAGTCCACGAAAATACAGTTCATCGTCGATGGCAGTGGCAGTCAACCAGAAGCCCAGCAACCACGCATTTCTGCATAAGGCAAAAACCGGTCAACTCTGGAACATAGCCATCTACCATCGCTCCGAACATGCAGTCACGTTCCAAAAAACCTTGGGCAGATTCAAAAGCATTTCACACGAAACTCACAGCTCACAGTGTCGCGCCACGCACTCACTCAGTAGCAGGGCGACGGAACCATCAAGCCTCCTTAGTCGCCTCTTACGACATGCGTGGTAGGCTAGTGTTGCTATTCTTTGATTCCCTTATGAGCCCCGGCAACACACGGGAGACACTTGTTTGCATAAGCAATAATATTCTAATTATTTCTGCCTTACTTTTCCATGAAGGTGGGAATCATTTTATCAATACCATTACAATGCATATATTTGCACTTGTTCAGCTGTCAGGCTTTCTGTGTTTCATGGATATGCTATCAATTTTATAAATGGCTCACCTTGCACTCACAGTAAAAACAAGGATCATTTGGTCTTGGTCTGGTGACCTTGCCAAGGTCAGCCTTACTACAATTGGAGGAAACTGAAAATATTAAAATCATTAAGAATCACCAAGTGATAAGTTGTATTTTATTAAAATTAATATAAAGTGTAATGAAAAATGTATTAAAACACGTTTTCAGTTATAAAATGTGTTATTAATTATTTTAAAGAATTCCGAGGTGCTTATGGTCTGTTGTAATATTTACTATTTCTTCCCTGGCAGTTGCTGCTTTAGATTTCTCTATCCTATGAGTTCTATATTGAGCCAATCGTGATGTATGGAAGGAAATCATAGACAATTAGCAAACTGGTGAGAAATTATGAGGAGGCTGCGGAGATGTGGTTTTATAGAAGAATGACAAGAAAACGACAAAGAATAGAAAGAGTAGTGAAGATATCTTCAAAGAGGATAGATAACCCACAAAGAGGACCGATTACTTGCATAATTATGAAGAAGGCAGTCAACATTCTTTGGACATATCATGAAAAGGGGAAGGCTGGATTATGTCATCACAACAGGAAAGCTTAAGAGGAAGAGAGGCAGGGGGAGACCAAGAGAGAAGATGTCAGTTTGATATTATGGCATGGCGGAACATGAGTCTTAGAAATGATTAGCAGCATATGTGGTATAGGATCTTCTTATAGTCCATGCCGTGTGGCGTTGGTGATTGTCTCTCCACAGCCTCTGAGTTGCATTGTTTTCTTGGTTTCTAAACATTTGAGACAAACACATAGATGCTCCGTCTGTCTTAGCAAATGTTCCAAGGTGTAGATGCTGATCACTCCAGCAAGACACTGGCTGTAGACATGTCAGATTCATCCCCTCATACATCCTTCATTGCTTGAACTACACTTAAATCCAGACTAGTTAGTCTCATGGGAGTCTCCGTGGTGAAGTGGTCAAGCAGTTTGACTCGGGCTCAGAAAGTTGTGGGTTCAATTCCAGGCCATGTCATTCAGTTTACGAGTGCACTTTTTCGGACTCTTGGGTGTTGGCACTGGAGCTACGGAATTAGTGTTTTGTGCGATGCTTCCCATGCTACGGAAAGAGACTGAGCCATATGGGATAAAGACCCAGTGCAATGAAGTCAACCCTGTTGACTTTTAAGTGACTTTTAAGCAACTTTTAAGCGACTTAAGTTAGTTAGTTAGTCGCTGTTCCAATTTCACTGCAACTGGTCATCCCCATTATGCTCCGTTCCTGTGCCAGTGAATATCACACAAAATACTCATCACTGCCCAATGTGAAAAGTAGAACAGGCAGGAGTCTCTGCAATACAGCCTGCACAGGTGCACTGTGCATAATGCCGCTACCAGAATGCCAACACAAAAGTCAACGAAAAATACAGTTCATCGTTGATGGAATCGGCAGTCACCAGAAATACTTCATTGACCCGAGTTTTATCCCACATGGCTGGGTCTCTTTCCGCAGGGTGACCCACCGAAAGCCGCACAAAGCACAAAAACTCTGTAGCTCCGGCGACGACTCTCAGGCGTCTCCTGAAAAATGCACCCATGAACCGAAAAGGCAAACCAGTAAATTCAGCGACAGCCGGCCGTCATTGTTCCGAACATGTAGTTCACGCTACAAACAACAGTGGACAGATGTAAAAGCATTCCACACAAATATCACAGCTCACAGTGTCGTGCCACGCACTCACTCAGTAGCAGGCGATGGGACCATGTACTACAAGTGAAACATGAGGAAAATGAGAATGCAAATAGTAGACACAGTAAAACAGTAGACACAAGCATAAACACTCCAGAGGTCTTAATGGTTCATTGCTTTTCCGTCATGTTGGGGGCCGGAAGTCAAAATCCAGACTAAAGCAGCCTTACATATGTTGTTTCATCTGTTATTGTATCTTCACTAGCAGTCATTCATGATTGGGTATCAAGCAAAGGCACTTCTCTCAAACAAAGAGAGACTATTAAAAATATTAAAAAGTATGTGCATAGACTATATGGATGGTGCTGGAGTGTGAGCTAATGAGAAAGTAGATTTCTTGGTTTCAAGAGTGTCATAGTTAGAACACTCATGATGATGAAAGCTGTGCCTTCAGAAGACTATCTATCCTATGAGATGCACATGAGAGTTAAAAATGTTTGGGTCTGAATCAGTTAAAATAATAAAACTATTGTACAGGAGTCAATGTAACAATTAGGATTTAATGTAACAACTGACATAAGGAATGTGTATCATGTTTGATGAGTTGCTTGGTTAAGAACGAGTAAATAAAGACTTACAGCTTTCCACACATGTAGGGCAACAGTCACCATGTGTTGGCTGCCTTAGGTTTTCTGCAGGGCAATTGGCTACACTAGGACACACACTATGGGAACACCGCAAGTATCCATCCACACATTGGCAGTGATCACATGGGTCACCATTGGGTGTGAAATCTTCACCGTCTGCATACAAGTGACCATCATAGTTGCAGGCTGTTGAAGTGAATAAGAGCAGATCAATGAAGCAGCTAATATCATCATCACATTTATGGATGTAAGCAGTAGAATTGGTTGAGGAAATGTACTGCAACAATTTTACATTCTCACATTTTCTAGAAGACAATGATAATGAAAGAGGGAAAATTGGAGAAATAAAGAAATATAGGAAGTAATGAGGTTATGTATGGGGGACCAAAAAATATTTAAAAATGTGACTGTGAGAGGAACTATAAAGAATAGAGTAAAGATTTATAGGTGTTAATTCATTCATTAGGTCAATCAGTTGATCACCAACTGGCGTTGAAGATGTCAGATCATGACCCTCTACTGTCTCCTATCTCAGTAACTCTCTTCAGCCCAGTATAAGTGTGTGCCCAAACATCCTTACATGCTTATGTGATGTAGCTTTTGGTAGGACATTCTTTTTTTCTCTTGCCCTGAAATTTACGTTCTGGTACTTTCAGTAATACACCTTCATGTGTACAGTGACCAAGCCAAGACAACCTTTTGTTTTTCACAGTATTTATTAGTTAATCAATCAATCATGTGCCATGCCGGAAAGCGTGGGCGGTCATGACTCGCCATTTCACTCGATCACCAGTGTCATGGATCAGCTCAGTGTTCCTGTCTCATCCATGCCATGTGGCCAAGCCATCCAGGTATTTTCCTCTCGGTCTTCCTCTTGGTCTGTTCCCTTCGATCTTGCCAGTTGTCACTAAGTTCTCCAATCCATTTCTTCTCATAACATGTCCAAAAAATGTTGACTGTCTACGTCTAATTTCTCTAAATGACGATTTTCATTTGTCTCCTGTAGTACTTGGTCATTGGTTTTTCTGTCTGTCCATGGTATTCTTTACATTTTCCTCAGAAACCACATTTCTACAGCCATCAGATGCTTTTCAGCTTGACTGCTCATTGTCCAAGTTTCACATCCATACAAGAGAACAGGCTCTATGTATCCCATCACTCTTTTTCTCATTTCAATTGACATCTTTTTATTGGTCAGAATGTTTTTCATCTTGCTAAAGGCTACTTTCGCCATGGCGATTCTTGTTCTAATCTCTTCAAGGCATCTCCCATCAGATGTTATGACTGTTCCAAGATAATTGTACCGATTCACTTGTTGAAGAATATTTCCATTTACTTGTATATTACATTGTGGCTCTTCTTTCTTCCTAGTGGCGACCATAACCTGAGTCTTTTTACAATTTAATTCTAACCCCAGTTGCTCACTGTGTACAACAACCACATCTACTAATTGTTGCAGGTCCTGCTCATTGTCTGCAATTAATACTGTATCATCTGCATATCTAATGTTATTGATGTTTCGTCCTCCAATGCTGATTCCATTTATATCCTCTACATTTCTGAAAATATTTTCACTGTATAGGGAAAAAAGATCTGGAGACATGACACATCCCTACCTAACACCTCTCTCAATTGGCTGATACTGTCCCACTTCATTATCAATCTTTATTGCAGCTTGTTGTTTCCAATATATGTTTTTTATAAGTCTAATGTCTTTCCCATCAATTTGTAGATCTGCAAGCATATCTACCATGCTGACATGTCTAACTCTATCAAAAGCCTTTGTATAGTCAATAGAGCAAAGATGTATATCCTTGTTTACTTCTATAGCACGTTCAATAACTGTTCGCAGCATATACACAGCATTTACTGTACCCTTTCCTTCTACAAACCCGCATTGTCCTTCCCCTATTTCAGGTTGTATCTTCTTCCTCACTCTTTGCATGATAATTCTTAGCAAAATCTTTGTGATGTGACTCATTATACTAATTGTTCTATGTTGATCACATTCCAAGGTTCCTGATTTCTTTGGGAATTAGTTACTATATAAGTATAATGCCTTATACATATATTTCTAAGAACACTATTAGAAAGAGCTACAGAAGTAAAAACAGAAAACAGAAAGCATTTGCCAATGTGAAACATGAGGAAACTATTAAATAACTAAACACTGACAGCACAAATTTGTGGACAATAAAGAACACATATTGGCAGTAAACAGCAGCCATAAGAATCAACAACCATGTAGGAACAGTTCAGTGTATAAAGAAGGTGTCAGACAAGGATGTGTAATATCTCCTGATTTTACAGTGAATATACAATGAGACCTACAGGAAATATGCCAGAGATCCTGGTTGGTGGGCATAATATAAATAACTTACGTTACGCAAATGACACTGTCATCATAGCAACAAGTCAAAAGGAACAACAGGAAATGATAGATAGTGGTTATAGAAAGTGAAACAATGGGTCTTAGCATGAATAATAGGAATAATGAAGTCATGGTGATATCAAAGAAACAGATTGTGCCTAAATATGTTACAAAATGTAAACTAGATGCTGGTGTATACACTAATTTAAAAAAAAACATTGAAAGACTGAAAACCATGCTATGACAGCAGAAAATATGACAAAAGCAAATTAAAGATGCCATGACTGACTTGCTGATTTGGTACTTTAGAGCAGGGGTGGCCAACACGGGGCCCGCAGGCCGCATGCGGCCCGCCGGGAGTCATGTTACGGCCCGCGATGAGGGAAATGATGAAGTGGTCGAAGCTGTAGCACGCTTGCTTGTTTACTTTAATTAACAAAAAAACATTACGTGCGTGGCCCGGCAGGAAATATTATTTCTGAAATTTGGCCCGCCTGCTGAAAAGGTTGGCCACCCCTGCTTTAGAGTGATCTTAACAGTGTATTGTTTGCAATTACATATATTGAATCTAGCTTACTTGGACACACAGAACAACACTGTCCTGGCAAGGTAACAGGATTTGAACATGGCACAAAGCAGTCTGCCTGCATGCAGGTAATGAGTCCTCCTTGACATGTACATGAAATGCACGGATTATCTGGCATCACCCATGTGGCATTCTCACGATGCAGGATTCCGTGAAATGTACATCCTAATCAAATAGATCAGAAGACAAAATTATACTTTTAAAGCAATTGTGAATAAAATGATGTAACAAATAGTTAAACATTGCTTGAACTTGGCATCAAACACAGCAATGGAGGGAAAGACTGAGGTAGGCAGAGGTGTTCACACAAACAAAGTAAAATGGGATCAATTAGCCTAAGTACTCATTGAGCCATAGCAGCATAGTGATAAGTGATAAGCCTTTAACGTAAGTGATCTGGGTTCAATCCTCAGAGAGGCAGGAGTATTTGTTCTGACCAGTACAGCTGTGCCGGTCTCTCTGGCCGAGGGGTTACAACACTTTCTCCGTAATCCCGTTTATCACGCAGAGTCTCGTAGCAGGGCGAGAGCTGGGAGCGGTTTGACCCCCGCTGGTGACTCGCGGGATAACTGAGCCAGCCGCTCAGAAAGCAATGGCAAACTACTGAGCGTAATCTTGCCAAGAAATCAACATACAGCTGAAAGATGCTGATGTTGACAGCGATGTCCTGTAAAGGATATGCAAAACATTTTAGTACAGCTGTGGGCTCGACCCAGCCTTATAAAGCTGCAGTAATATAATGGCCAAACGCTTGTCTGCTGGCCATGGGTTGGAATCCATATTGGGACAGATGTTGATAAAAATTGACCAGGGCTCCCAGGTAAACCCACCCTAAAATGTGTACCAGGAAATGTCAAGAGAAGTAAAGTCTGTCGGAGTGATACTGACCACATCACCCACCAAATGCCGATTGGTCAGTACAATTGTGGGACTAGCACTATGTGATCAATGTACCTTAAGGCATGTAAAAGGATTCTTCAGTTTACTTAGACTCACAAAAACATCGGGTACCTAACAATTCTTGGGAATGTCAAGGAGGGACAGACAATAGGGAGGAGGTCATCTGATCTCTTCATGTCTTGGCCAAGCAAATTTGAATATTTATCGCCTAATAATTTACACCACAATGGTAGTATCTGCTATGGGACTAATTTTACCTTCTACTTCTGTTGGTCTTTTGAAGGTGAATTAGCACCTATGAGTTTGTCTAGAATTCCATGTTACCAGTTCTGTTAACAAGTACATTAAGAAATGTCACAGGACATTAAACAAAACTATTCATGGTGTACCACAGCTCGTTTATTGGTGATAGTATCAATTTCCGCTCCTAATTCCAGTGGTATGCTTATTTCTCCTGTTGCCAAAAAAAAAAAGGTGCCTAACATAATTGTCATTCATTACAGACTACACATTTTTCATGTACAAATAAAAGAAAATCTACAGCACAGAAGGCAAATCTTAACATTAAAAATTAGTATTAACAGCTAAATACTGAGAATGTGTTAAGAATGCAGTATAACACCAACAAATATTCTTAGTTACTTGCATGTCCTTTACAAGACGTCGTAGTCAACCCCAGAACTTTTTGGCTGTTTGTGATTTGCTAGGCAAGTTTACGTTCCGTAGTTTGCCATTGCTTTCTTAACAACTGGCACTCTTACCATTATATGAAAACCAGCACAAGGTGGTCTGCTTCCAAATCGTCTGCAGCCAACAAATATAACAAAATGGTCGGAGACAGACATCTGTGAACCTGTAAACAGTCTGGCCCGATACAACATATTTTGACACTGCTTACTCGTGACAAGTCTTCTACAGAATAAGGAAGGCAGTTTCATGCCAACCCACCTAAGTTGTCTTTTATGACATGCTTGGTAGGTTACAGTGTTACTATTCTTTGCTTCTTTGAAGGGCGCTAGTAGTATACTGGTGTTATTTTAATGTTGTAGTTTAAAGTTTCTTTTTTTCAAGCTTCACATAGAAATTCTGGGTTGTTCAGAAAGCAATGGAAAACTACTGAACTTAAACTTGCCAAGAAATCGCAGTAAAAAAAAATGCTGGGGTTGCTGCAATGTCCTGTAAAGAACATTCAATTAACTTTTGTACAGAAATTCTGGATCATTTGGTAAACATATGTTTGAATAAATTATATGTCTTTAAAGTATACTGAAATTTGTTAAAACTGTGATGTTTGCTTTGATGCACTTATACATTTTTACAGTATGCATTATGTAAACTAATGTTCTTGTCTCTATTTTTTGCATCTAGTGTGTCAATAACATCTCACTCTAGCTGTCCATAGCCGAGATAGCAAACCCTGTTATTTATGAGGTGCATTCCAGAGCTTGTTCCATCATATCCTGATGTTTGAGTAAAACAGTAAAATAAAAACAGTAAAATAATAACAGTAAAAGAACCTTTTCCACGCCTTCAGGCATATTGGGTATATGGTGCCAGCCCCATATTTTTACTGACAGATTGGTACCTATTTGGGTGAGGCAATTCAGAAAAGTCATGAAGTACTGAATACTAACATCCAGCACGAGTATGAAGCCAGCAGTCAAGGTGGTCATTTAGTGGTTCCCTTTCTATCTCCATGTAGAGATGGACTCTCAGGCAATGTTTAGGAAACTTAGAAACAGTTGATGATTTTGATGTGCATGGTTGTAACACATTAGATAATTCATCTACACAAGCTGTTGTAGATCTATTGTCTGGATTGTGCAGGTGTCTGTAGAAAAGAAAGAGCTAACTGTCTGAGATCCAAAGCATCCAAACGGAGGACCTTCCTTATGAATAAGGGATCAATATCAGTCTTTTTCATGGATGACCACTATTAGATTGGAAGCCACAGTAGCGACATGCATAGTATGTCGTCTGCCTGCTGTAATGGTGGTCAAATGATCAAATTCCCATCGAGGTGGGGATATAAGAAAAATTGACCATGGCTCCCAGGTCAATCCAGCCTAAAAAAGGTACCAGGAAATGTCTTCTAAAGTAAAGGCAGCAAGAATGATACTGACTACATCATCCATCGCATGCCGATTGATCTATACAAATATGAAGCTAGAAATGTATACTAAATACACCTCAAGGCATGTAAAAGTATCCTTTATAATGCGAAAACAAGCACTTGCACATGTAGGTATAGTCATTCATGACAGCTAGAACACTTAAAGGCTTTAAGAATGAGACATTGCACTCAAATGACAAATAAACAGTGACTGAATCTCACCTTGACACACTTCACAGCACTGCCCTTCAATGCGTATTTTATCAGCACATGGTAGCATGGAACAGGTCATCTCTTCACAGCGAACACTTCCATTCTAAATTTCAATAATCAATCACTTAGAATTTTAAAATACACCAGTCCAATTCTTTACATCAATTACACTGTAACAAACATTTAAAATGTTTGAATAATGAAGACACAAGCCTGGCATATTTTGCTGCATCTTATCACGTGCATACTGCAAATTTCACACACCTAAACTAAAGCAATGAGAGAAATCCTTAAATAAATTGTGAAATCTACTGTTTGTGGCTTTGTTATTGAAATTCACTAGGGGAAAAAGATTGTTTAGATTTAATATGCTGTTGTTTGCCCATCGTTGCCAAAGAGGTCCATACTGATAATTTACAGTTTCAGAGTGAGTTCAGAGGAGACTGATTAGATCACCTAAGCATTTACAATGAAGGCAAAGGAGTTAACTCACAACTGCTAAAAAATCACTGTGCCCATACAGATCTGATAAAACTATACCAAGCAATCAGCAACAATGATCTCTCAGTGTTGAAAGCAAATACCAGTTCTTCATCAAAGCGTTCAGGATGTTTTTGTATCTCTTTTTTTTTTCCAATCCACCAAGAGATCATTTATCTGAAACAAGTTTGTCATAGAGGTGTTTTGTGTGTGTGTGGGTAGCACGAGCGGAAGTCAATAAGTATGTCACAAATGGCTGTAGAAAAATAACTAAATATGATAACAACTTGAAACCAGTTTATTTTTATACAAACATTGTCCCTTTATTTCTCAACATAACTTCCACCAACATTGTTTCACTTATCTTATCGTTTTATCAGTCCTCCCAAACCGACTGCATAGAACTGCGTGCTCTAAACCACGTTTTCTAAACCACGTTTTTCACTTCACATTCAACTTCGGTGTCATTTGTGAAATGTCTCCTGCCAAAGTGGAGTTTCAGTGGACCAAAAAGGTGGAAATCGCTAGGGGCTAATTCGGGACTGTAAGGTGGATGTTCCAGAACTTTCCACCTTAGTTGGTTAATTTTCTCCTGAGTTAATCGAGCCTTATGTGGTCTGGCATTGTCATGAAGAAGCAACACCCCTTTAGTCAGCAGTCCTGGAAATTTCAATCGATCATGCATTATGCTGTATTCTGAACCATGTGAGCACCCTATTGAAGATGCTACAGAGTCTATCGTTACTCGCCGGTGTCACGAATTGGCAGCCTTTACTTCCCAGAACAATTTTCGGTTCACTTTTGATGGGCCATGTAGAGGATCAACAGACGAACAAAACTGTTTTCTCTATATTCAGGGCTATACTGTCTTGACGTAAGCTTGCAAAACCTGCAAGTAAACAACCACCAGGAATGGCTTTCTATTTGGGAAGTTAATTTGACACCAGTACCAGTCACCCCCATTTGTTATCAATCCAGCCAGACGGGAGGGCAGACTCAAGGGACTGAATAGTAATTAAAACCAACTAGCCATGACGTAAGCTTGCAGATGGCAAGTAAAATGGCAACTAGATAATTAGTATACACCTTGGGAAACTGCTGACCCAGACATGCTGAATCAACAATGAACTGGGCCATGGACTGTGTAATTAAAACCTGGTTTACCCACAGAGTTGTAAACTGGCTGTTGACCATGAGAACCTAATTGTTCCCTTGACATGACACCTGATAAGAATAGCTAGGAAATCGCCCAACCGCGATGGATGACCCCATCTGGTAGAGACTAGAGGCGCAAGGTGTGAAATCACTGATAAGACTTAGGGGGCTAATAATTGTCAGACCCACAGGTGTGATGGCCAATTGCAGTGATAAGTGCAATTACCGTCCGGTGGAGATAAGAAGAATTTATGCTGGGAATGCCAAGGAGATAATACGGTCTGCTTGACTCAGCTTAAATAAGGGTCCCTAGCCTGTTTTATGTTAGATTAAGTTTGACTTCAGAACAGGTAGGAACTATCTCAATGTCTGTAGTCATATGCATGAATATTATGTTGGCTGCTAGGAATTATTTCTTAGTAACTAGTCCCTTAGTAAGTCTCTTAGTTTCTTGGATGGATGGACCGATTTTCAGTCTAGGTTATTGCAAGAACTATCATTGTCATAGGTTACTTGAGTGTTCTTTCTGAGTTCTTTGTTCAATATAATTGTGCTGTAAGTGTTACTCTTCTGAGAAGTAGAAACTTATGGAAGGCAGGTCTTGTCTAGATATACTTGAGGTGTCGTAGCAGATGCTTGCCATCTCTTTCTAAACTAGACTAGTTGCTTTTTTTTGGTGTGTGCATTTGTTGTACAGAATATAGTCAACTGACTATTTATTTAATTCTTACAACAGCAGTAACTCGGTGGTGATTAAACCGGGCAGCTCAGCAAATATGGCTGGTCTGTTTGGTCACTTCAATTAGACTTGTTGTATATCTCATTTTGTAGCTATACAATATTAGTACTCATTAATAATGCCTGATGCTATTATGTGAGTATCATTAGATGTCTATCTTGAAGTAATATAATGTTTACGGATATGTTGGATGTATGTATGTGTAATTTCATATGAATATACGATGCTAGGAATATGCTTCGTACATATTCTTTTTGTGTATATACATCTCATTTCGTATACCTACAAACTAACTAGTGCATTATGCTATTATGTTAAAGTATCATAATATGTCTAGTTTAATTAATGTTTTATGTGTATTTCATGTTTGGTATATTGATTTGTCATATGCAAGCCTATCAATATGACGTGTTATATTATGGTGTGCGCATTGGCACACTAACCATCGATTACATTTGTAGCAGAGGTGTAATGGTACAGACAGTACCCACAAGTGTTATGGGGTATATGGTGCTAAACTTTCTCAGTGTATTGTGGGCGTGCGTCCCCGGTAATGCATGGAAACCTGGCACAGCTATTGGTCACGGCTTGTAAGCCCGGATGACCTGGCATTGTTATAATACACTTACCGACCCTGTGAGCTGCTAAACTAACATTGGATGGAGCGGCTGTACGACACAGAATTTCTGTATTAGCGACATGGACATGGGGCGGCAGAAATGTAATCATTACAGGCGTGTGAGACAATTGAAAAGCCCGTCCCAGACTAAAGACAGTAAGGAGAAGGAGGATGGTGAACACAGTAGAGCTGGAAGATAAACTTGGCCAGACTGGTCATTGTTTATGTTTGTGTTATGATATGTTTTAATTAGGATTGCGCTGATGTAGAACTGATATAACACATTCTTGACTTTCTTTCAAGCTCTCACAAGGAGCACCTATGTTATAGATCTCAGGACTAGAGACTACTGACTAGGTAGAGCCAGGACTGGCAGGATCGTCAGAATACCGGCAAGCTGTTTCTTTTGTTGAGTCTACTGGAGAGTGGGGATCTGGACCACAGTTCCAGATAGATGAAGTAACAAGTAAAGTTACGTAATGTTTCTCATCACAATATGTTATATGATTTTATCATCCTCATATTGACCATCATCCAATGTCTATGATTAGTAAATAAATGTTGTAGTCTTGTAACTCATAGTTCTGTCATTATATTTTTTCCAATTGTGCATACGTGTTGTTGTGTACATTGGTGGGGGTTCACTTACACACCAAGGAAAGGAGCAGTCAGGGAGAAAACCTGGACTGAGATAGTCGTCTATACTAATATATTTAGACTTAAAACATCTATCTTAAGCTAACCTTCTCTTTCCTATACCTTGGCGAATATTCAGCACAGTTCATTTCATTTTGTAACGAGCCACTTGGAGCTGTACGTTGGATATTCATGGGCTTAATCTGTAGTTCAGCCATATAGATTTTGTCCCTAGTCAGTTTCTGACTATTAGGGTTGCTCGCCAGTGAATAATATTTTCATCTAGCCGGTGGGGCACCCCGACTTCTGACAGCCGGTCACCTCTAATCATATCCTCCACCCGCTGCATGGATGCTTCTGTTGCAATCTCAACAGGACGACCAGATTGGATTTCATCAACTGTATAGCGTCCTTGAGAAAATTTTTCTACCCAGCTATGCACTGCTTTATGGGACAAACATTTGTTAGCATAAACAGGAAGCATTTTCTTATGAATGTCCTTTGCAGGCAGTCCTTTTGCCTACAAAAAAAAAAAACGCACAACAGCATGTTGCTCTTTGGCTGTGACTCCGTAAGTACAGTCGTCATTCTGTTTATGTGCTGCGCATGAGACACCTAGCGCCACCCAACGAATGGGAATATAAAGTTCGATGTTGCTGTCACCTGTAGAAAACACCAACTACATTTACCTGCCATCCCACCAGAACTGTGTGACTTACGTATTGACTCACCCTCGTACTTGCCCATTTTCCATGAACATACATGGCCAACGCATCTCAGCGAAGATTTGTACAGCATTGTATAAATGCCTGTCATAAACATTTAATAAATCTGACTGTAAATTCTTCAACTCTGTCAAGAGACATAAATTCATACATGCCAACCTCCAGAGACAAAACCCTGGTTAATTTATATATGCTGACTCAACATAAGTATATGCTTTCTTTTGTCACTTTTAACACGTCAATAGGTGACTTACGAGTTTACACGGCCCTTGTGAGTAGTTAGTTTGCTCTAGAGATAATCTATCAGCATATCACAATGCATTTCTATGTAATCTTTGAAATAAATAATAAAAAAAAAAAAAACAATATCTTGCATTTTAAAAATAAGCCTTACAAAATTTGTGTGAGGGCTTACTTCAGAGACAGAATTGTTGACAGGGCATCATTATCAACCCCAGCATTTATCAGCTATTTGTGATTTTCTAGCCAATTTTATGTTTAGTAATGTTTGCCACTGCTCATCTCATTGTGAAAATCAATGCAAAACGATCTTCTTTAGCGATAACTGCAAAAAAAAATTAAAAAAAAACAAACTTTCCAAGTAAGGCTTAGCCTAGCAAGTTGGCAGGTATAATGATAGCTTAATCTTCTTGCTACTGAATAATGTTGTCAATAGTACATATAACTGGGAACTGAGTTTACTGATATATTAAGCAGAGCTAAATCAGACAACATACTTACTCTACAGTTGCACGTGTGGCATGCATCTGGCTGAAAGATTTTTCCATCCTCATAGTAATTGTCCTCATAAGAACACTTGCCACAATGTGGACAGCAAAGCTCACTTTGAGGCTGAGTGCACTTGTTATCACATGGTTCTTTCTGGCATTCAACTCGTCCCATCTGGCAACCAAAAAACAGACTGCTACATAATATGAATAATTGAGTTAGCTTGTCACTCACTTACTCTCAAGGGTGTTACAGGGAGAGGTGGACAGGGGGAGAAAATGTTGAATGGTTTTATATTGAAGATGATCAGCGACTAAACTTAACAACAAAAATAACAGATGTTTGTAAAGTAACAAGGTGACCTGTGTCTACTGGCATTGGCACAGGGTGTGTGTGTGTGTGTGTGTGTTTTAGAGAGAGAGAGAGAGAGAGAGAGAGAGAGAGAGAGAGATAGAGAGAGAGAGAGAGAGAGAGAGAGAGAGAGAGAGAGAGATAGAGAGAGAGAGAGAGAGAGAGAGAGAGAGAGAACAAATTTAATTTTCAACGGGTTAAGATTGGGGCGTGCGTGCCCGTCTAATATTCTTCCCTTCTATCTCACTCTTTCATAATTATTTCATCCATACATTATTTGAGGCAAATTGAGAACAACAACAATATAAAATATATGCACTATAAAGGCATAGGAAATATGCAAAAATCATGTAGTATATACTACATGATTCACGAGAGAGAGAGAGAGAGAGAGAGAGAGAGAGAGAGAGAGAGAGAGAGAGAGAGAGAGAGAGAGAGAGAGAGAGAGAGAGAGAGAGAGAGAGAGAGAGAGAGAGAGAGAGAGAGAGAGAGAGAGAGAGAGAGAGAGAGTGCGGGGAAAGAAATAGAGACAGAGAAATAGAGAAAGACACAGAAAATAACCCCCTGAAAGACAACAATATGGGTACAGTAATCTTTCATAAATTACATGCTTTAACATATATTGTGAATTTTGGGTTTTTTAAGTCAAAATCTGCTAACATATCATTTTAACTTCTAACACCAGCTCAACCTTTTTTGTGTCAAGCTATGTTGAAATGCCTCTGATTCATAAGGAATAATAACTAACTAGAATAGCAAGGGTGCAACAAATAACTAGAACAGAGTAGGTCAAATTAAAATGTCTCAGAGACAGTATTTAAGTAATGACTGTTACTAGGACAGAGTGGGGAAGACATGTAAACAATGATTTAAGATATTAGAACAGTATATGGAATGGCCAAAAGTTCATAATGTATATCAGAAGTAGTTAGTCAGTTGCTTATCCTTTACAGGATGTTTGCAGTAAACACCAGCATGTTTTGCTGTTGTTGATGTCTTGGCAAGTTTACCTATCTTGGCAGCACTGTGTCACAAGCTGCCACAATTGATGATGAAGTGAATGCAAGAATCTCCAAGGCCAGCGCGGCCTTTGGCAGACTGTACAAGAATGTATGGGACAGAAATGGAATAAGCCTGCAAACAAAGCTGAAAGTCTACAAAGCAGATGTATTATCCACACTGCTATATGCTTGTGAAACCTGGACTGTTTATCAGTGACACGCTAGGAAATTAAACCACATCCACACTGTCTGCCTTAGGAAGCTACTGAATATTAAATGGCAAGACAAGATCCCAGACACGGAAGTCCTAGAAAGAGAGTCCATGACCAGTATCCACACTCTACTAATGAAGAATCAGATTCGCTGGGCTGATGACTTAACTCGCATGCCAAAGCACAGGCTCCCTAAATGAATTTTTTAAGGCGAGTTGTGTTGTGGTAAATGCTCCCAAGGCGCCCATAGGAACCGCTTTAAAGACACTCTGAAAATCTCACTGAATGCTTTTGGAATTCATCATGATACCTGGGAGACTGCAGCCAGAGACCGAAATTCGTGGCGTGCATCATTACGCAAGGGTGCAGTCACTTGTGAGGCAACCAGGACTGCAAGAGCTGTGCAGAAAAGGCAGGACCGAAAAACCACTGCAGGAAATCCTCCTCCAGATACGTCAAGCATTCTTTGTCCACATTGTCAAAGAACATTTTGAGCCAAAATAGGCCTTATCAGCCATCTTAGAACTCACGGCTCCATAATTTCAACCCACTGGATGAAATGAATGGTCATCATCATTCTTGATGGACAAACAACATATTCAGTAGTTTGCCATTGCTTTCTGAACGACCAGCACCCATACCATTTCATAAAAAACCAGCACGACACGGTCTGCTGCCAAATCACACGCAGCTGTTTCGAACGCGGGTATACGGGATCACGAACCACGTCTGTAACCCCTTCGTCACGGAGACCGGCATATCAGAAGTAACCAGTTATAATTTTTGTACTTTGTAAAATACTTCTATTAAAAGTTGTTTTCAAACACATACAGATGTAGTATGTTGTGTGTAAAAATTATATGTGAAGAGATTACTGAATGTGATATTCAACAGTGTGTTGCTCCTAGATAGCAGTCATTATGAGATCTTTTAACTTGTGATCCTTTTTACAGAGTTAGTGCTGCTTGCTTTCCATTTGAGGTATTTCCCAAGTAACTCTGCATGTACTTCTGATTTCTGGGTGTTGCAGTACATATTACACATATATGTCGATGTACAAATACATGCCATCCATCCATCCATCATGTGCCATGCCGGTAAGCGTGGGCGGTTATGTTCTGCCATCTCACTCGATCACCAGTCATGGATCAGCTCCGTGTTTCTGTCTCGACCATGCCACAAGGCCAAGCCATCCCGGTACTTGCTTCTAGGTCTTCCCCTTGGTCTGTTCCCCTCGATCTTACCAGTTGTCACCAAGTTCTCCAGATAATTTCTTCTCATAACATGCCAAAAAAATTGTGACTGTCTAAATCTAATGTCTCTAATCAGTTTACGATCTTCATTTGTTTCTTGAAGAATTTGTTCATTGGTTTTTCTGGCTGTCCATGGTATTCTTTGCATTTTCCTCAGAAACCACATTTCATGCACAAGAGTGGAAATATAACACACATTGATCATAGTCATTACAAATAGCTATGAAATAGTGACCACATCTGCTTGAAGTGTATTTATCTGGACCTTAAGAATTGTGGCTTGAAATAATAATTGAAATAATAATCCAAATGATACTGACTTTGCATGAGCAAATTTGACATTGATCTTGTGGGTGTCTGAAGTTTTCATTGTCTTGATAAACTTGACCTAGAAATACACACACTGTGGAGTGACAATAAAAATGCTGTAATGTAAAATATGCGGCAAGCTAATGGTTGCTGCACTATGCTAAATATCTATTGTAATTAAGGATTTTAATTAATACATCTCTAGCTGCAGTGAACTGCTTCCAAAACAGTCAATTTATTTTCTAAATTATTTCTTCTTGTATTTGTTTGCTTTGTGCCACTCTCTTCAATTCTATGCGTCTCTATTGATATACGTTATATAAATATTTTTCTTGATTCATATTTTCCTCTGTTTTCAATTACTTATCTTCTAGCATTTTCTTTTGTGTTTCTTCATGTAATAAAATGTAGTAAAGTAGTAGGTGATTTAGTTGTTTATTACAGCATTTCCTATTTTTCTATTATTTTGCCTTCTAGCACTCTCTCAGGTATTACATCATGTCACAGTTTACATCAAAGATTACACTGTCATTAATCAAAGCTTAATAAAACAGTGAAATAGAAACTAATATATAATCATTTGCAACACCTGAATGCAAATTGTAGATGTTTTCAGCATAACACATTATAATAACTATTATATATAACTATATAATTATAATGTAATGTTGACTAAGCGTGGTCTCAACATACATGGGCAAGAAGGACAGCATTCACCATCCAGTTTCATGGGGTTGAGGCAAGACAGCTGTTCACATTCCATAGTGTGACAACTGATGGATCCTTGCTGAGAACAAATAAATCATATGAAACAATTTAAATTTAATATGTATTAAATAATCTTTAAGTTTTTATTCAAATAAAACTATAATTTCTTAAAATGATTAACACAATTATGCTCATTTCTTCACTGTAATATATAAATATATAATATAAATATTCCCCATATATAAATTGGTTTGTTACATTTTTTCATGTTGCATAATATGACTGTTTACACAAAGTAACTTAAAAATAAAAAATCATATATTACTCTAAAACATTGTAAAAATGTTATCAAAGAAAAATCCCACTTATAAAGAGAACCTTATTTAAACAGACAACTGGCACCACCTTATGAAGAAAGTGTGGAGCATGATATTTATATAATGATTGTTTGAAAGGCATGGATTAAAAAAAATCCTTGTTCTGAAAGAATTATAAACACTATGTAACACATTTATAACACCGAACAGTTGGACAGGGTATTACTGATTTTTTAAAAAAATGCATATTATTCGAATTTAGTTGTTTCATTAAAATAATTTTAAGAGGTTCAAAATAGCTGAATATAAGTTGCCACGATATAACAATCTGATATATCAATGTATTATATATTGTGTACACATTTTCACAACATTATCATAAATAATCTACAACCTGAGATCCGGCTATGATTTCACTCAGGGCTAATGACAAAGTTCATAGTGTTTTTATACTGTTTGAGTGCAGAAGTAAGACTGTAACACCTCTTACCTGACACTGACATTTCTGGCATGGGTTGTTTTGTGAAACAAAATGCTGTCCGTTAACCCTAATCTGATTCTCATATATGCAGTCAATACAACGTGGGCAGCATCCTGTGGTTGTTGCTGGATGGGAGCAGTTGGCTTCACATGGTTTTCTTTCACATGTCACTGTTCCATTCTTTGAGATGTAGAATAAAACTTTGAATACTTTTTAGGATACAATAAATACATATTCATTTGTATTTATAGAATCATCAGTTATCATCATCATCATTGCCATAATCATCAACAACAGCAACACCACCATGTTGTACTATGCAAGCAAGTTTTGGTAGTTATGGCTCACACAATCCCCAGTCTTGCATCAGGTCTGTGTTCTTTTTCATATTATGCCATTTGGTCATGTCATTCAGGTTATCTCTTTTTCCTCCTTTTTTATATTTTCTCCATCAAGTTAGCTACTTTCCATAATGTTTTCAAGTTGATATCTTCTCATAACTTGTCCAAAATATTTTATCCATTTTAGATATGCAGATGATACAGTATTGATTGCAGACAATGTACAGGATCTGCAACAATAAGTAGATGCGGTTGTTGTACACAGTGAGCAGCTGGGGTTTGAATTAAATTGTAAAAAGACACAGGTTATGGTCGAAACTAGGAAAAACGAAGTGCCACAATGTAATATACAAGTAAATGGGAATATTCTTCAACAAGTGAATCTGTATAATTATCTCGGAACAGTCATAACATCTGATGGGAGATGCCTTGAAGAGATTAGAACAAGGATCGCCATGGCAAAAGTAGCCTTTAGCAAGATGAAAAACATTCTGACCAATAAGAAGATGTCAATTGAAACGAGAAAAAGAGTGTTGAGGGGATACATAGAGCCTGTTCTTTTGTATGGATGTGAAACTTGGACAATGAGCAGTCAAGCTGAAAAACATCTGATGGCTGCAGAAATGTGGTTTCTGAGGAAAATGCAAAGAATACCATGGACAGACAGAAAAACCAATGGCCAAGTACTACAGGAGACATTGAAAATCGTAAATTGATTAGAGAAATTAGACGTAGACAGTCACAATTCCTTTTGACATGTTATGAGAAGAAATGGATTGGAGAACTTAGTGACAACTGGCAAGATCGAAGGGAACAGACCAAGAGGAAGACCGAGAGGAAAATACCTGGATGGCTTGGCCACGTGGCATGGACGAGACAGGAACACTGAGCTGATCCACGACTCTGGTGATCGAGTGAAATGGCGAGTCATGACCACCCACGCTTTCCAGCATGGCACAAGAATGATTGACATTTTAATTTGTAATTTTCAACTGCTTCACAGGGCCAATGTATTCGTTGTGCTTTCCTCACAAACCACATCCAGAATATTTGCGTATTGCAAGGATCTTTACATACAATAGGAAGAATAATCAGACATTAGAGAACTGATCAGCAATAAACATTATATATATATTTATACATAGATGAATACTGTCTGTGCAGAAGCCTGGACATTGAACAAGCAATTAGAAAGTCGAATAGAGGCCCAGGAGATGTGGATATACAGAACAAAATGTTGTATCGTGGAAACAAAAACAATCAAATACACAGTTTCTAGAAAAACTGGGAATGAAAAGAGAGTTGATGAAAGAAATTAAAAAGAGGCAAGTGAAATATTCTGGCCACGTTAAAAGACATAACATTCTTATAAAAACCATACTGGAGGGTAAGGTTGAAGGCAAGGAAACAAGAGGTAGACAACAAGTGGGAATATAACATCAAGAGATGGACGAACATTAATCTGACAGAATGTACAGTCAAGGCAAGAAACAGACAGTGTTGGAGATCCATTGCAACCAAACTTTATTGTGGATTGACTGATTGATTGTCTGTGTTTCAGTCCTTCTTTAGTGTAATAATTATTTGCAAAGATTCTTCTTCTTCACTACTGACATAAACCTGCAGTAAACTAAATAATACATTAACGTTCCCTTTATTTTCTTGTTAATATGACTTCTGTAGCATATCAGCCTTGGCACATAATCATAGTTAAGTGTCTTCTATCATCATGGGCCATGCTGAACAATACAGGTGATCATGATACTTCATAAATACCTGTCCTCTTAATAAGTTCAATTATTGATTGTTTTCCATACTACTCTGTCAAACCAGTCAGCAGTTTGTCTCTGTCAATCTCAATTTCTAACACCTTCAATCTGTTCACTTGTCACAACCTTCTCTAAGTCCTCTTATTTTAAAACAGGACAGAACTCAAAATTGTCTTGTCCTGATATGCGTAATCAAATGTCTTTTGGTTTAGCCTCTTGAATTTCTTGCATATTGGTCTTCTTAGCTATGCCTGGGATTTTAGCATTCTATGAAGAAACCACATTTCTATGTTCAATGTCCTCCAGTTTCTTTCTACTTTAAAAAAAATTCAGTACCTGTGATCAACAGGCATACAGAAATGTCAGAATATATACCATCTTAAGGCCTGTTTTCTAACTTACATAACATCCTCAATCTTTCCAAATGTTCAAAGTTTGTCTGGCATTTTCAGCATGTATAATTTGATTCATGCACTAAATTTTCATAATATTTAATTTGGTTAACCCAGTGATTTTCTGTAAAATACTATAAAACAGTAAAGGAAAGGACCCTTTTACACGCCTCCCAGCACAATGGGCACCTGGTGCTAGATCCATATGTTTATAGACCATTCAGCACTCAGTAGATGAGGTGGTCAGTATAACTATTGTCGCCAATACTTCCGAAATATTTCCTGGTACCCAGTTTAGGCAAGATCGAACTGTAAGCACCGCTTAATTTTAAAAATCTGTCTCAATGCAGATTGGAATCTCTGACCACTAGTCCAGCGTCGAGCCATTACGCTACTGTGGCTCCCAAAAATACTATATACCAATCTATATATCAAAACCACTTCATAACTAATTCTTTTCAAAATATTATTTTGAGATAATACCAAAGTAGAATAATGAATATCTTAGTTTTTATTTAGATTCTAGTGGTGCCTAAACACTTAAATATCTTATACCTGTTATTTAAGTCTAAAATCACATGATTTAAACTGCTGTATTCTGAATAGACAATGTTAATGTTTTTACAACAAGTCATATTTATTCTTTCTGTTTGTCTTGTCTTGTCTTTCCTCTTGTGCCTAAGTTGGCACATAGGACAGAAGTCGTGGCTCTCTATGTTTGTGCGTTAAACATTTGGAGTCAGAGATCTGATTCTGTAACAGTTGGGAGTTTTATGATGGTGGATTGTCAAGCCGCCGATCAACCGTCTTTAGTCAAGTTAGAAGAAGACATGTCCCACCAACTTGACCCAAGTCGGAAACTCGTAATATAGTGACTCATTTCAAAAACAAATGGTAGCCTAGAGTCTCGTGCAGTGACTCTTTGCAAACAAAAGGTAGCCTAGAGTAATACACTGCAACATATGCGCGTCACAAGCCGACACACACGCGACCAGCGAGAATTAGCCCGCAGGAGATATTGCTCGTCTAGCGAACGCCTGCTGCCTTCCTTGGATGTGGTAGCCGTTTCTCATGCTCCCTCTCCGGAATCGAACCCTGATTTCCCGTTACCCGTTACAAACATGGTAGGCATGTCACGTACCATCGACATTTGATAGGGCAGACATTTGAAAGATGCGTCGCCGGCACGTAAGGCCATGCGATCAGCACAAATTTATCCAGAGTCACCAGTGGGAACGCCGCGCCCCGCAAAGGGCAACAACGATTGGTTTTGAACTAATAAAAGCGCTCTTTCCGCGAGGGTCGGAGCTTTTTCTGTTTAATTCCACCTAAATTAATTACATTCTTTGCTTTTAATGCTTGTTATACATTATGAAAGTTTTGCTGATTTTTAATTTAGTTTTATTTTAATGTTAATATATTGGTTTCCAGCTTGACTTCAGTTACTCGGTTGTCAATATACTGTAAAATCTCTCTTCTTTTCATTTAATGAAACATAATGATTTTGACTATTAATGTCTCATGTGATTATTAAGAATAGCAAAAAAGGTTACATGAGCCAAGCTAAAGAAAAGTCCAAAAGAATGAATATTTATATTAACATTGAATGAAAGATAATGTGAGTAGTCTATTTATAATAAGTTAATTGCATATCCTTTACAGAATGTCGCAGTTACCCCAGCATTTATTGGCTGTTTATGGTTTCAATGTTCACTAGATTGCCATAGTTTTCTGAATGACCAACACTCATACCATTGTATGAAACACCAATGCAAGGCCCACAACTGTGTTTCAAATGCAGTATACAGGACTGCGAATCACATTCATAACCCCTTCGCCACAGCGCGGGCATGTATAATCAAGATACGTTAAATATAAACTTAAACTTTGTGATTTTTAATTGTGTGTGTGTGTGTGTGTGTGTGTGCACACACGCGCGCACACCCACAGAGATCTTAACTATTTAATCACAAGGTAATAAAATACAAAGTTAATTCTTCATTTATATTTCAATGAAATTTCTTGAGACATATGCAGAACAGAAAACACACATCACACTGCTTGTGACTAATAAAATAACTGTATCTTTCGTGTTATTTTGTCCTAAACATTAATGTCTCAATGAAAGTACAGAATTTCCTACACACATACAAATGAAACTGCCCTATTTCTTTCAAATATTTTGAAACTATATCTTTGCTGTGTCAAAGTGTCAATCCATCTGTGTAGAAAACACTTTGCAGCTACAGTCTGAACAGCATAATTTTTATATTTAAGTATTTTAATCACATGTTTTTTTTAATGTATCTGGTTGAAAGGAATTTCTAAGAACATTACCATTAAATGTTTAAAAAATGTGTTTTTACTAATGCACATACCTTGCATAAACATTCCTGACATGTGTCGTTCCTGTTTGGAAAAGTCTGTCCATTGGCTATTTGCTGACCTTGATAATTACATCCAGCACAGACAGGACATCCACATTCATTAGTGACTGGATAGAGGCAAGTTGCTGGTTGACATTGTAACCTAGAACAGCTTACATTGCCAAGCTGTCATAACATCAGAGATAATATGAGGTAATGTAACATGGTATGACAGCAATAATGCATTATATTTTCATATCAAATTATAAGTTTTGTTTGGTATCGAAAGGATCTCTTTAAATGCACACAGATATCTCTATAAGCATATCGGTGTTCTCTCATAGATCACTCATGTGAAATCTCAGAACAGCTAATGTACTCCATAACTCTGGTGAGTAACAAGATGTGTGTATGGGAATCACACATATTGTTAATATTCTTTATATTGTACAATGTCTTGCAGTTGTTATTGATCCAGGATGGTCTGGTCTTCCACCCAATGCCATGTTGTGATTGTCAAGGCCCCGCTATACGTCGCTAACCTTGTTGTCACAATGGGACATAACTTCACTTTACGTCGCTACGTTCCGCTATAATGTCGTCACCTGTGTTGCTATGCAGCGTTAACATCGCCATTTTACATTTTGCAGTGCATTTTTACCAGTATTTTATCGTGTAATCACTCATAATTGTGAGTTGAAAGCGCACAATAAGTGCTGATAGTGTGCCTGGTTGTAAGAGAACCAGGAAAAGTGTTACTCTTGAGGTGAAGTTAGATGTGTTACGTCATTTTGAGGTTGGCAATCGGGCTGTTGATATCGGTAAAACCTATGGTTTACCTCCAACCACGGTAAGGACAATTCGTGCAGGTGCTGACAAAATCAAAGAGGGTGCTAAAAATATAACCCCTTTGAGTACTTCCAAGATCACTCGTACCAGAAGTACTCTTATAGAGAACATGGAAGCACTATTGGCCGTCTGGATTGAAGACCAGAACCAACGGAATATGCCTGTGAGCAAGATGGCTATCCAAGAGGAAGCAAAGTCTCCCAATGAAGATCTACCTAAGAAAGCAGGTGAGAGCAGTACTAGTTGTGCTGATGATAGTTTTGGAGCGAGTAGTGGTTTTAATGCCTCTACGTCACAATAATTCTACCACTAGCTCTCCAACCCACCTTTATTTAGCCAATAAATATCAACACCATCACAATAAACATTACATAATACACTGTATTTAATTTAATTCTATGGGAAATAGTGTTTCGCTATACGTCGTTTCACTTAAAGTTGCGTTTTTCAAAAACGTAACCTCAACGTTAACCAGGGCCTTCCTGTATCACCTCTTTGAGAGTCCAGCTCTAACAGATGTTAGGAAATTGCTACTTCCATTGTAAAAAGACTAGAGTCCAATCCACTAACCCAAGAACAGAGGCGAGTATACCATAATTTTCTTATTTTGTATAAGTATATCCACAATCCACCATGGCAACTAAATAAAGGCATTAATGTAGTTGCAGAAATGACATTAAAGCAACTACATTAATGCCTTTATTTAGTTGCTTTAATGTCATTTCTGCCTTTGTTGCTGCTATCTATTTTTGGTTGCTGATGAATGCTTGTCACTACAATGTCCTCTATTTTGTTTTCATTGTGTTCTAGTAAAGATGGCCTTCTACACTTTGTGCTTTTCCTGTTATACCATACATATTAGAAGATAGCAATGATCTAGCTTCAAGCTTTGATAAGCCTAAATGTGTTGATTTTAATTCTTCAGTAATGACAAACTGTCATGATAAATAAATGATATAACAAATGTCATCACAAAATATTTGGTAACGTAATTGGTAATCTAAATGTTGAATAAGCAAAAGTAAAACAATGCTTACATTGCATATGCATACAGAACAATGATCCCTGATATTGGGAAACTGCTGTCCATTCTGATACCGAACACCATTGATGGAGCATTCATTACATGTCTGGCAACATCCTACTAATGCGGGATTGGTGCAACTCAAAGAAGGGCACTTTTGAGGAGAACAGCGAATATTTCCACCCAGGCAGAGGCAATCCTATAATAAAAATGTGAGATCTTGTAATTTAATGATACAAATGAATTCTTGCAATATTTGCATACATTTAAAAGCTTACACTGCTAATAAAAAGAATGTCCTTATGAATATTCAGGCTAACAGACTGATGTGTCATTACAACAGAAGTGCAGGTTTGATTTGACAACTGAGATTTAATTTTAATATATTTAGGTTTTTGTTGTATGATGATATGCTACTTCATATGACTCAGCATGCAATTATTTTATGTTGTGGCTGGAATTATTTATCCAACCTGAAAATTTGGCACACTCATAATTTACAGTTGATATAATTTTGTGCCGGATCATTAGTAAAGTATAATATATCATCTAATAAAGTAACGAGAAACAGATGGGCATTTCAGATTTGGTCATTGCTGTGGAATATTTTATGATTAGTTAGTTGTTTCTTTTAGAAAAATATGCAAGCTAATAATTATATGGAAATTTTAAAACATATTTTCCACTTACCCTAGGCCTTTTTTGAAATATTTGTATTGCAGAGCAACCTCACTGCTGTATTTTTATAGCCAATCCATTTATAAACAGAAATGTCATTAAAAAGTGTCAGGATGAATAGTTTCTTTAACTTTATAACATATTTCTCAGATAAAATCTCTGGGGAAATGTTACTAAAACGACTAAATTCTAATACTCAGTGACATTTCAGACAAACAAAACTAAACACTACAGGAGAAAAGGACCTTATTTGAACACCAAGAAGTGTATTGGGTGTTTGGTGTTAGTCCTATATTTTTAGATCAATCAACACGTGATTAGTCATGTCGTCAATATCCCACCGGTCACTTTTACTTCACTGAAGATCTCCTGGTACCCATGTTAGGTTGGGTAGACCTAACAACCGAGTTACTGAAAACAATGTCCACCTCAATAGGAATTTAAATACATGACCACCCAGGCAAGTGTGTTAGCCACTGCGCTACCGTGGCTCCCTGAAACTATGACAGCAATATATCACAAATCCTTACTCAGAATAAATTTTTAAGTAATATGAATATTAATTTTGCTTAAATCTATTAATTATTTATGTTTTTCTTTGTTTGTTATAGTAAGGAAAAATGTCCCAGTACATTGATCGAGGGTTAATATAATGTACCATGACAGATCAAAACATTTAAAACCTGGCTCGGTGGTCATGTGGTCAAATCCTCATTAAAATGGATTTTTAAAAAAAATGAAAGGGCGCCTAGGTCAATCATCATCACGTGGCATGCAGGTAAGCGTGGGTGGTCATCTTTTGCCATCTCACTCGATCACCAGAGTCGTGTATCAGCTCAGTGTTCTTGTCTCAACTATACAACGTGGCCAAGCTGTCCAGATAATTACTTTTCTGCCCTCCCCTTGTTCTCTTCCCCTCGATCTTGCCAGTTGTCATCAAGTTCCCCAATTTATTTCTTCTCATAACATGACCCAAAAATTGTGACTGTCTACTTCTAATTTCTCTAATCAGTTTACGGTTTTCATTTGTTTCGTGTAGGACTTGGTCATTGATTTTTCTGTCTGTCCATGTTATTCTTTGCATTTTCCTTAGAAACCACATCTCCACAGTCATCACATGTTTTTCAGCTTGTCTGCTCATTATCCACGCTCCACATACATACAAAAGCACAGATTCTATGTAGCACCTCAACACTCTTTTTCTCGTTTCAATTGACATCGTTTAATTGGTCAGTATGTTTTTCATCTTGCAAAAGGCTGCCTTCACCATGGCGATTCTTGTTCTAATCTCTTCAAGGCATCTCCCATCAGATGTTATGACTGTTTTGAGATAATTGTACCGATTCCCTTGTTTAAGAATATTCACATTGACTTGTATTTATATATTTTTCTTTTCACATATCCTTTACAGGACTTTGCAGTCAACACCAGAATTTATCAGCTGCTGTTGATGTCTTGGCAAGTTTTACGTTCAGTAGTTTGCCATTGCTTTCTGAATGACCGGTTCATATACCTACGTAAGTAAGCAACGTGATGCAATCAGCTTCCGAATTTCGCGACGGGATTACGAACAGCGTCATTAACCCCTTCGTCAGGGAGACCGGTACTTGTATATTACATTGTGGTATTTTCTTCTTCTTAGTGGCGACCATAATCTGTGTCTTCTTACAATTCTAACTCAAGTTGTTCACTGTGTGCAACAGTTGTATCTACTAAATGTTGCAGATTCTGCTCATTGTCTGCAATCAATACTGTATCATCTGCATATATAATGTTATTGATGTTATGTCCCCCAATGATGATTCCTTTCATATCGTCAACATGTCTGAAAATGCCCAGGTCAAGCAAGATTAAATGCTGTAACTGGAAATGTCCTGGGAAGTACAGGCATCCTGGCATGACACTGGCCACATCACCTATCCAGTGCCGATTGGTCAATACAAATATGGTTCTAGTATCATATACCCAGTAAACCTCAAGGCACGTAATATGTCCTTTATAGCAACAGAATACATTAGTTTGGCGACATAAATCAAGTTAGTGACTTAAAATGAAATCATGACAGCACTAGCATGTTGTGGAATATGCAACTGATGCCTTCATAAATGTACTACATTATTTACCTGGCAATTCACGTTAAATCGATCACCATTCTTTACAATCTGGCCCTCATTGAGGCAGTCTTGTCCACAAACAGGACAACATTCACCAGGGACAGAAATTGGATGAGAACATGATCTTGTAGCTTGACAATTGATAGATCCACACCGCACTTCTCCATGTCTACATTCACATTCTTGGCACCGTTTAGATGGGTGAGGGAAGCGCTGGCCATTATTCTGTACTTTTCCTTCAAAGTTACAACCATCACATTCCATGCAACATTCACCCTGTACAGGGTTGGGACAAGTGACTACTGGACAAGTACGCTGCTGGCAGAATACATCACCATTTGTGCACCTGTGATAATGAGACAATGAGCAAAGTTTATCTTCCAACTACAGCCATCTACACTTTCAAATGTACAAAAAAGAATTGACCTTGGTTCCCAGGTTGATCCCAGGTATTGCCTTGGGAAGTAAGGGTGTAAACTGTCATACTGACATCACCCGCCAAGTGCCAATTGGTCTATAGCAGTGGTTCTCAACCTTTTTTGGCCCGTGCCCCCCTTCACCATATTTTCAGAGTCATTTCTCCCCCACCACCTTTTCGTATTTCCGACCTAAATATTTGGCTCGTGCCCCCTCTCACCATATTTTCAGAACATAATTCCCCCCCCCCCCTTTTCTTATTTCCTACCTAAAAATTCCCCCGCCCCTACAGTATATGTAATAATGGAAGCTAAATTTAATAGCACATACTAAAACAAGTCTAGACGTCCACATGAAACGTGATTTGTGGGTCTACTTACTTTATAAAATGAATTTTAGAAGGGTGAGACGCACTGAACCGTAAAGTATGAAGGGAAAAACAATATCAAGTAATCGGTTCTTGCATTAACGCGATCTTGAAATAATCTTAATTCCCCCCCCCCCCCCCTCCCCCCCTGGAAACCCTAAAATTCCCAACCGGTTGAGAACCACTGGTCTACAGAAATATGGGTGTAGCACCATATGCCCAAAATGCCGCAAGGTGTGTAAAAGGTCCTGTATTCACAGCCATCCACAAGAGGTAAAATGGTTCTTAATCAAATAATACATTTTCATGATGTTATAATACATTAAAGTGGTATTGATTGAATGAGGGAAGCACTGGCCATTATTCTGTACTTTTCCCTCAAAGTAACAACCATCACATCCCATGCAACATTCATCCTGCAAGGTTTGGAACAAGTGAATGACAATACAGCATAAGAAAATAGTAGTAATTATATTCGAGGGGGTTTCAAATGAAAACCTTAAAAGTGTGATATAACTTATAACCATGCCATTGTCTTGTAACTTGTCAATACTTTTAAGGATGTCAAGAGTGTTAAGCATGTGACATCACGGTGCAGATAAACACAGTGATGTCATAATGACAGTTTACAGATGGCCGCCCCACTTTGATCATGCACCAAGAGGAGTAGCGTTCTGCTATCCATTTTTTGATCAGTGAAGGTGTGAAACCTATAGAAATTCATCAGCGAATGAAGGTCCAATATGGTGATGCATACCTGTCAGTCCAGAATGTGTATGAGTGGAATAGGAAGTTTCAGAACAGTGTGACTTCTGTGACAGACTGTTCAGGACCGGGTCAGGCACACAGAGTAGTGACCCCAGAGTCAATTGCAACCGCTGAAGGCCTTGTACAGGGAAACCGCCGATTGACCGTGAGTGACATTGTGGCACATCTTGACATCAGTCAAGGTTCAGCACACCACATAATCCATGATGTCCTACAGTACGAAAAAGTGTCTGTAAAGTGGATGCCATGGCAGCTTATTCCAGAATTTAAACAATGACGCACTGATGCTTGTCAAGAACTTTTGCAGTGCTTGGAAGCAGAAGGTGATGGTTTCCTATCAAGAATTGTTACTGGAGATGAAACCTGGGTTCACTACCACAAGCCGGAAATGAAGAGAGCGAGCAAGGAATGGCATCATACCTCCTCACAAAAATCAAAGACGTTACGCATGCAGCCATCTGCAGGGAACGTTATGCTGACTCTCTGTTGGGATGAGCAAGGCGTTATTTTACAGCACTACATGCCAATGGGGAAAACTGTCACCAGTAATACGTATACAGATCTCAGGAATCTTTGACCCGCAATCAAATCCAAACGACGTGGGCTTCTGAGTATTTTGCAATATGACAATGCTCGACCTCATACTGCCCGTGCAACAGTTGAAACCATCAAAGACCTTCACTTTCAGTGTGTACCACATCCCCTGTACTAGCCAGAACTAGCCCTAATTGATTTCCACCTGTTTGGACAACTCAAAGAGTCACTGGGAGGAAAGAATTTTGGTCCGATGAAGAGGTATAGCAGGTGGTGCATGAGTGGTTGCACATGCGATCAAAAGAATTGTTTTCTACAGGAATCCAAGCACATATCGACACTGGAGGACTTGCATTGAATGCAGTGGTGACTAAATCAAACAATGATACATATGTCCTTTACTTTTTCAGAATATATTCACCAAAATAAAACATTTATGGTTTTCATTTTAAGCCCCTTCATATGTATTCTAGAAATGATATAATATCTTCAAAATACTGCTCAAGGATTTGAAGTGTTAGATTTTCAGATATACTAGGTTTTTGAATTATGCAATGGTGTGATTAGCTCTTTCTCACCAAATGTTATTGTTGTAGGAAACTGGTTTACATAGCTAGGTCAACCTTAGAGTGGCATTAAATCCAATGTGTTTTAAAAGAATGAAAGGACTATGATTCTGACCCGGTAGTCCATGTAAATATTTTATAATTTTATAGGCTAACTGAAAAGAACTAATTGACAATGAAGATATCCCATTGACGTACCCACAAATAATACATTTGGAGTCAGGGTCATTAAACCTTTCTGCATTCCTGTATTCTCTGCCTTTGTACATGCATGCTGTACATTCTTGACAACAGCCTCGCTGGACTGGGTGGTGGCACGCATGCTTTTGCTGTGGACACTGCTTGTAACATCTGACACTTCCCTGGAAATGAAGAAAATCAGTGAAGGCAGTTAAATAACCGCATATATGTAATAGTGAGTCACAGTAAAGTAGTGGCTAGCTTGCTTGTCTGCCAGCACAGTTGTTATGTGTTTGAATCCCTATTGGTGCAGGAATGTTTAAAAAATTGACCTGGGGTCAACACACCCTAAAATGGGTACCCAGAAATATTCAGGGAAATAAATGCTGCAGCAGGATACAGACCTCATCACCCACTGAGTGCTGATTGGTCTATAAATATATGGGACTAGCACCATATACCCAATAACCTCAAGGTGTACAAAAATGTGTCGTCTGTTTTACTTACTGTATGACATACAGCCAAAAATATGGTCTGCTTTTTTCCCCACTTGAACTCATGTTGTATTATCTTACCAGCATCTTGAAAAATAATAGTCACAAGCAAATGATGAATAGATCATGTGTCTACACCTTACAGATCTCAAATATTGGCTAAAAGTATAAGTGTATCCATGAGCCAATGTTTGTTTTTACAGCATGGATTTAAGGGGGGCTGCGTGGTCTTGAGGTATGGTGTCCGCCTCGAGTGCTGGAGGTCCCGGGTTCAAGGCCTGGTGATGCCGGGATTTTTTCTCGTGGACTTTTAGTAATAAATTTCCCCTGGTCTCTGGGTAGTGAGATCGGACGCCCGTGTGTATTGTTACGCACGTAAAAAATCCCTTGGTTGTTGGAAATCGAAAAAGAGTAGCCTAACGGCGCTGCCCGGGCAAAATTTCGAGTTAAAAATCTACCCAAAAGTATTTCAGGATCCTCGCCGGTGCTACGGAGTTCGTGCACTGAGCTGAGTTTCTCCAGACTCACGTTTGAGTTAGGAGGAGAACGGAGCACTTATGAGTTGCACCCGTGTGCCGTGATGTTGATCCATCGACTAAACTAAACAGCATGGATTTGCCTAGACCAGCAAGGGGCTTTGATAAGATACGTTCTTTAGCTTATTTGTCTGTCAGGAAATCACCAAATGCACACAAGAAAAGCTAAACCCCATCCATGAGGCCCTTCACACTCCCTCTTCCAATACAGCGCTCTGTTAAACTTTGAATTTATAGGTGTATCTTTAAGGATTTAAAACTCATACCAAATGAGTCTTATAGTAGATTAGTACTTCACAAGCACACACAATTTTACACATGCAAATATGTATATGGAGTGAATAAATGAATAATACTTAAGCTGAAACAATTAAACCACATAGTCACAGGTATTGCTTGAATAGGGAACATCAGTTACCCCCACGTTAATTGAATATTTATCACAAACACTTTCTGTTTGCACAAAATCGGCAGGAACCGCCTAATTACTAACACCTCACTATATTTGAGCATTATTTATTGCTCATCAAATACAGTATATGAAACACTTTTTCTTTGTTCACACTACGGCCATATTTCATTAGGTGTTGAGAAATTGACGAGGATCTCTACTTCTATTTGTAGACCACTTGATAAGGGCTTAGTTGAAAGTTTAGGTTTTTCTGTGAAGCTGTACAAATCACTGTAGTGTTTTCCTCTGCGAGCTGTATATTAACTTAATCACTTATTGGATGATTTTCATGCCACAAATACTTAAAATCAGCATTTCAATAGTTTTAAAAACTCTGTGATAGCAAACCTGTCTGCATTGGCAGTCTTCACATGGATCAGTTGGGCTGTGGATTATATCACCTTCTTTAACAGTCTGGCCAGCAAAGAGACAGTTGTGACATTCAAGACAACATGAGCCTTGAGCAGGGTGTGTGCAGGTCGGGGTAGGGCACTCTTTCTTGGAGCACACCACATTACCTTAAATCAATGTAAACATACAGATATATGCATCACATGCTGGTCATAAACACAGCATTTTTTTCCCAATCATCTCCTTTCTTATACTATGGCTTTCTCAGTCAGTTTATTTGTTATACTGTCGTTCTCCCAGTAATCTTACTTCTGATATAATTGTTATTCCAGACATCTGAGTTCTTATACTGCAGTTCTTTCACTCATCTTACATACACATTTATTTTCTTAGTCATTACACTTCTTATACTGTATTGCCCTTGTTATCATAATTATTACACTGTTCCTCCAGTCATATTTCTTAATATATACGTATTAATTGTAGATCTCTCAGTCACCATATTTCTGGACTGCAGATCTCCTTGTCACCATTTCTTATATTGTAGTCCTCTCAGGCTAGATACTTTTATACTGTAACTCTTCTAGTCATCGCATTTCTTATACTGTAGCTCTCCCAGTCACATTATTTCATATATATTCTGTTCTCCCAGTCATCATATTTCTTGTGCTGTAGTTCTCCCAATCACATATTTCTTGCATTGTAGTCTTCCCAGATATACCATCTCTTTTTTTGTAGTTCTTCTAGTCCATATGTCTTGTTATGTAGATCTCCCAGTCACCATATTTCTTGTACTGTAGTTATCCCAGACACCATCTTTCTTTTACTTTAGTTCTCCCAGCCATCATATTTCTTGTGCTGTAGTTCTTCCAATCACAAATTTCTTGCACTGTAGTTTTCCCAGATATACCATTTCTTTTTCTGCAATTATCCTAGTCCATATGTCTTGTACTGTAGATCTCCCAGTCACCATATTTTCTTGTACTGAAGTCTCCAAGCCTAGCAGAACAACCTCCAGATATGGTGTGTCAGCTGTAATATAGCCCAGATTATCCTTCACAAATAAGCAGCCATGAACCAAACAGCAGTGTGTGTTTCTGCAGGGTAAGGCATGATAACAGGCAGCTCTGTTCACATCACTGAAACACACCATGTACCTTATGACAGGAGCATCATATGAATATAAGTCACCATAAACTCAAACCATGCAAAAGTAAATCATACAAAGAAATCATACCTTGCTAATGACACAGGGAGATTGAAAAGCTACGGATGAAAATACAGACAAAAGAACACGCAACCTGGTCTGCCAAAGTGTATCAGCCATGGTGCAGACAATGGGAAACATAAAGACACACATGTATGTATAGGAAATGGTCATGTGACAGTCTAATATTTTGTCATGCATTGCTCCCATCAGTTACAACCAGGCACGATACCTCAGGCAGGTCAACGCAATGATCAGAGGAAAGCAGAATAGAGCAACCAATCAGCCAAGCCTTATCCTTAAAGTAGCTTGCTAAATGCAGAAGAAGTGAGTAGCTAGAAACCTGTGTGTGAGTAAGCTCCATGAATTACTCTAGCAGAATAATACCACTGCAGACTTCTTGGCCATCTGTGCTGTCTCAGTCTCCAACACAGATGGATATCCATGTGGAACCATAGTTTAGAACCTGAAACATGCCATTCAGGATTGCCTAACTTACAGAGACTTGTGTCGTTAGACATTGTCAGTGGGTGCAGAACCGAACAACATGTTTTAGGGTAAAGAAGATAATTTCATCCTGGCAACAAGGCTGTAGGCAGTGCATGGCCAATGACCTGAATATTAAAGAGGAAGGAGACAGAGAATCCATAAGTAATGGATTCATGGAACAGCAGAGGCAACAAATACCACCTCATATGCAGCCCATACAAAGACCTTGTACAGAAACTGTTCCTAACCTAGTGCTAAAAGACATAACAGAGACAGTGGACATAAATAAGTGAATAAAGAAAGATGGAGAACCTGTTTTCCCAGGTATCAGAAACCAGTATCCTAATCGCTTGATTACTTATCTGAAAACAAATACGGATCCGGTCAGGGATATGCACTACTGACGAGCTCAAACGAGGGCGAAACTCGAGTATAGTGCTTCCATATTGACGTGGATAGGCCTTAGGTTTATACCAGAATGCGATCGGCGTTGCCAGTAGTGGGTTGTGCTCAATATTTAAATTTCAAATCCCGAAACAACCACATAATCAATTGATTATTGCTCACTGGATTTAGGAGGCCTGGTGTTCCTTGCCAGTGGGAAGTCCTGATCGTTCGGGTCCCATCGATTGACGGACGTCGGTCGCGGCGATTGGGCAATCTTGAGCATAGCCTACGATGGGTAGCGTTGTGATGTTCTGTTGTGTCCAGTGTGTGCCGCGTGGTTACACACCCGCTTTACACGCGTGATCCGGGACTGTTTCCGGATCCGGTCAGGGATATGCACTACTGACGAGCTCAAACGAGGGCGAAACTCAAGTATAGTGCTTCCATATTGACGTGGATAGGCCTTAGGTTTATACCAGAATGCGATCGGCGTTGCCAGTAGTGGGTTGTGCTCAATATTTAAATTTCAAATCCCGAAACAACCACATAATCAATTGATTATTGCTCACTGGATTTAGGAGGCCTGGTGTTCCTTGCCAGTGGGAAGTCCTGATCGTTCGGGTCCCATCGATTGACGGACGTCGGTCGCGGCGATTGGGCAATCTTGAGCATAGCCTACGATGGGTAGCGTTGTGATGTTCTGTTGTGATAATTTGGTGTGTCCAGTGTGTGCCGCGTGGTTACACGCCCGCTTCACACGCGTGATCTGGGACTGTTTCCGGATCCGGTCAGGGATATGCACTACTGATGAGCTCAAACGAGGGCGAAACTCGAGTATAGTGCTTCCATATTGACGTGGATAGGCCTTAGGTTCATACCAGAATGCGATCGGCGTTGCCAGTAGTGGGTTGTGCTCAATATTTAAATTTCAAATCCCGAAACAACCACATAATCAATATTATATAGTCATCATCATCTTCCATTTTTGCCATCAAGTGTCATGGGGAGGAATAATTGGCGCTCCAGCACCCGATGGCTGGAACTGGATAGTGTTATTCCGTGTGATTGTACAATGTCTTTGATGTTGTCAAGCCATTTTCTTCTGACGGCCTTTGTTAATTTTCTGTTAATGTTTTCTCTTCTAAACCTCATATATGTAGATTTTCTTTGTCACTTCTTGTTCCTATTGTTCCAGCATTTGCCCTTGCTGTGTCACTGTAAAAATATTATATAGTAACAACACAAATTAGGGTAAATATAAAGTCCCTTTTCAGTAAAGATGAATAAACTTAATAAATAAACACCTTTTGTACAGATGCACTCCTGGCACGAGTCACGTTGTAGATGTGGAAACTTGTCACCAGTTTTGTACCGAACCCCATGATAAAAGCAGTCTTCACATTCCTCACAGCAACGGCCTCTGGATGGATGAGTGCAAGTGACAGCTGGACATGTCGAGTTGGCCCAACACTGAACTGTTCCATTTTGACACTTACAAGTTTGACATCTGAGAATCAGAACAATTATATAATAATAGGCAATAAGTATGCTGACAAATTAGGAACAGAAAGCTTCAGATAAAATCAGAATCCATTGTTCATTCCTCAACAAAGGTATTAGTCCAAGGATGAATTAGGAGATAGAAAAATAAAATGTCACCACACTGAACAAGGTGCAATTCTACGATGCGAAAATACACACGTAGAAATGCCACATCATAAAGCAAAAATAGTCTGGGTTTTACAATGATTGTAAAATCTCAATTCAATGCCATAAGTTATCACCAGTTCCACTTAGGGGCTATAAAGGTGTATATAACAACCTTGCCAACATTTTGGTGTCATAAGTGCTGATATGTACCAGAAATATAACACATTACTAGGGACTTTCAAATGGTGATGAGACTAATAGCATGAGAAATGTATGAAAGGACCGATATCTGACAGATACCAGCTCATCCTGACACCATATTTACTTAACAAGGGTGAGAAATTCAATTACCAGCAAACTCGGAATTCATGGGTGACCAGCAGATTGGAAATTATACCATAACAGGAAATGCAACTCCTAGCACATTTAGGATGTATTGTGTATTGTAAAGGATGGCTGATAGGTGAAATGACATTACCAGTACAGATCGCTGCTAGCTTCGCTGGCACACTCGCCTCAGTCTAACATGAAAGCACCATCACATCAAACCAGCGTCCGACCTTACTCATGACATTACCAGCACAGTTCGCTGTTAGCTGCGCTAGCACACGCGCCTCAGTCTAACACGGGTATCAGAAAATGTAACTGTGACACTAATTAGTTAGTCTAGAAGCTTCAATGATTTTAGTGAGCATCTCATTTATAATCATTGTCTTCACTATAGGTACTTTCAAAGCTAGTAAAACATTCTCTCACTGTTGCTAACTCTTGCATAAACAAAAACACAATACAAAATAGCATACCTGCTAACATCAGCGATGACGTCTGCTCCATTATCGTAGCGTCGACTTCTGTACTCACAATCCTGACACACTGGACAACAGTTGACTTGAGCTGGATTAGAACAGGTCACTGGAGGGCAAGAAATCCTGTCACACTGCACTGATGCTCTCTTACATCTACAGATTTCACAGGGGTTATTAGGATCAGGAACCTCTTCCCCTTCAGCTAGCAGCAAAATTCCAAAAGTGCATCCTGTGGAATTATCGATCACAACGATTTCCTTTGAAGCTGCACCTGGGTATACTTTCTCTTAACACCATTTATACTTCAATATGTGTTCATACTGTTAAGAAATTAAAAATGATTATGATATCACATAGCTGAGTTAAGAAACGACATCCCAACACTTGGGACATTCCCATTTACACTCTGTCCTCATCTTCAACAACCAGCGTAGAGTCCAAATAACATGGTACCAGTTGCAGTCTGATTATGTGTCCATCTTGCCTCTCCGTGGAGTACTGAGTGTTGGGCATTTCCTCTGATCACTCTCTGCCACGTAAAACAGAGGTAATGACTATAATTAAAGAAGAAAAAACAAAAAACAACAAAAAAGAAGAAAGAAAAAATTCACCTAAACGAGCATCCCCTGAAACAAGTAAAGAGTTTGAAGTACCTAGGAAGTATAATATCATTAAATAGCAAATCAGAAGATGAGCTCAAAAATAGATGAAATAAGGCACACCAACTCATTGGACAAATGGCACCAATACTAAAGAACAAACGTATCAATAGTTACTTAGAAAGCACTTTACAATACAATCTTCCTACCAACTCTATGCTACCAATGCCATACCTGGATAATGACAGAAAAAGAGAAAAGAAAAATTGCAAAAGAAATTAGATTCCTGAGAAAAATACTCAATGTATCAAAAAGAGATAAGATCAGAGATGAAGAAATCAGTACTAAAGTGGGGGTTATAGCAGCGCTAGATTTTATTAGAAGGCAGCAAGTAAAATGGTTTGGCCATGCAGTAGGTTACCAACTAACAGTATACCACAACAAGCAATGATGTACAGACCAGAGGGAAGCAGAGGAAGAGGCCAACCACGTAAACGATGGACGAAGGGAATAGCAGTCCATGGGAATACCGATACATGCAGCCCATAAGCAGGCACTCTTCCGCTGTTTATACTTTACCTCGACATCGCAAGGTACAAGAGTAACATGATGGGATGAGATGAGACTCTCTGCCACACCATTCTCTCCAGGCAATGATGGTGTATCTGTTCTTCCACACTATACACATGATCCAAAAGATGAGACTCTCTGCCATACAATTCTCTCCAGGCAATGATGGTGTATCTGTTCTTCCACACTATACACATGATCCAAAAGATGAGACTCTCTGCCATACAATTCTCTCCAGGCAATGATGGTGTATCTGTTCTTCCACACTATACACATGATCCAAAAGATGAGACTCTCTGCCATACCATTCTCTCCAGGCAATGATGGTGTATCTGTTCTTCCACACTATACACATGACCCAAAAGGACCCTGACCACATCTGCCTTATCATGCACCAGTACCAAACCCAGCAGTGAAGACCCAGCCAACTTGTCCATCTACCTGTTTCCCAACACACCAGCATGCCCTTGGGAAAAGATCCCCTGATGCTTCACATTTTTGACTTTATAATTAAAGCATGCCATTCTTGGTACTACATTGAATACTAATAAACTAACAGCAAAATATGGGTTGAAAGTTCTATTGTAACATACCATGATCTTGCTTAACTAAACTTTGGAAACTTAAGTACTGATAAGAATGTTTAGTCTTATCTCCTATCAAAGACAGTAAAAGAGAATAATGGAGAACAATAACAAGCACAGAACTAATGCAGCTATGGAAACACTTATAATTCAACACCACAGAGGCCACTGCTGTATTGAGAATGATTCTGTTCAGGGTTTATGTTAATAAGGGCAAACACGATTAGAGAAGATATCAATCAATCAATCATGTGCCATGCCGGAAAGCGTGGGCGGTCATGATTCGCCATTTCACTCGATCACCAGAGTCGTGGATCAGCTCAGTGTTCCTGTCTCGTCCATGCCATGTGGCCAAGCCATCCAGGTATTTTCCTCTCGGTCTTCCTCTTGGTCTGTTCCCTTCGATCTTGCCAGCTGTCACTAAGTTCTCCAGTCCATTTCTTCTCATAACATGTCCAAAAAATTAAAAAAACCGTATGACCGTACCATACTGGATGTACAAATGTTATGTTATGGTCATCAACACCTAAAAAACCCACAACATTTCAGTATACCAAAGAGAAGATATATACTGTTAAAAATACCTTGCAACTTAACTTATGAAAATGTTAAACTAAATCATTATACAACAATTTTAAGATCAAATCTCATCAAAATAAGAAAGGAAAAAGACTTGAATCTTACCACCACTGCAAACAGGGCAACAGTTCTCTTGGACTGGATTTGCACAATTTACTCGGGGGCACATTCTCTGCTTACACTGTACTGTCCCCTAACCATACATTACACAATGATGTAATAGGAGGTGCACAGCAAATTACAGAAATCAATATCACATATTCCATATCAACATAGTAAACAACATTACACAATTTAAAAAGAAAATAGATATAAACAGATGCTTACAATGCAGAAAAATAAGATAAAACATATTAAAAAATTTATTTACAGAGCTGGTCATAATAAAATTAAACATTTTCAAGAAAATAATTTTACACAACCAGTGTTATAATATTTATTTCCTTATCAATCCATATCAACAGCCATTGGTAATAAAGTCACATGTTTAAAAGTATTTGTTAGATAATTAGTAAACCCAGTTTCTCCCATACCCTCAAGATCTCATTAATACATTAAAAAAATCTTCAGTAGATATGACTCATTACTTGAAAACAACATGTACCTGTCTGCATAGACAATCCTCACATTTGTTCCTGGGGTTCACAAAAGTCCCTCCATCATCATAACTAAGTCCACTGTAACTGCACTGTTTAGGACAGACAGGACAACACCGGCCAGGCACGGATATAGGGTTTGAGCAGGAAAGAGCATCACATTTTGTTTGCACACACGTGACCGTACCATACTGGATGTATAAAAACATAATGGTGATAAATTATGTACTTCTAATATTATTATCATGCAAAACAAATTGTATTAAGAGGAAACACTGTACACATTTAACTAACAATGAACAATAATTCTCTAGAAAAATCAGTAACATGTCAGAATATAGATGAGTTTAGGAGAATTTCATCACAACCTTTAACTGCATTCAGATGGTTTCATTAACTGTGGTGAACTGTTTCAAATTTGTAAAACAGACTGTTTTGATAATTTTTCTGAGTGCACATGCTACTATGATGTAGTATATATCGACATGGGAGCCGATGTCATTGAAAGCAATCCAGCCTCAATGGGGATTTGAACACATGACCACTGGGTCAAAAGGTAAGCAACATGAATATAAAATAAGGCATAACACATAAACTTGCTTAGTTTTTATGTACTAATATTGTTAATTAATAACATATGATGTAGATCAGTGGTTCTCAACCTTTTTTGGCCCGTGCCCCCCCCCCCCCCCCCCCCCATATGTTTAGAACATCATTCCCTCCACCTTTCGTATTTCCTCCCTTAAAATTTCCCCCTGCCCCTACACAGTATATGCAATAATTGAAGCTAAATTTAATAGCACATACTAAAACAAGTCTAGACATCTACATAAAACGTGATTTGTGGGTCTACTTACTTTATAGAATGAATTTTAGAAGGGTGGGACGTACAGAACCGTAAAGTATGAAGGGAAAAACAAGATCAAGTAATCGGTTCTTGTAGTAACGCAATCTTGAAATAATCTTCATTCCCCCCCTGGAAACCCCAAAATTCCCCCCTGGGGGGGGGGGGAAAGAGGGAATTCCCCACTGGTTGAGAACCACCGGTTGAGAACCACTGATGTAGATGGTGGTGATCTGTAAAACAGTGGGAGCTACACCAGTTGTTAAATTCAATGATAGACAAAGACTTAACAGGTTTGGCCACCTATTGAGAATGAACCCAATGTCACCAGCAGCAAGAGCATCTTCTTCTTCTTCAGCGTTCCGAGCCATTGAGGTTCTTTGCTGCAGATACAATCCGTCTCCATTCGTCTCTCTGGTGGACCTTCTCTTGCCAGTCGTTGATTCCAAGTGCTTGTAGGTCTGTATATGTATTATCTCTCCACCGTCTTCTTGGTCTACCTCGGGGTCTACGGTCATTTATTTCCTGTGTAAGCGAGTTTTGTTTCCCTATTATCTTCCATTCTTTCTATATGCCCCAGCCATTGTAGTCTATTAGCCTTCATGATACCAGTGATTAGCGGGGACTTAAACAGATCATAAATGTCTTTGTTACTTCTTCTTTTCCACTCTCCACTTTGTGTATCCCTAATGGGTCCAAAGATGCGTCTTAAAATTTTGTTCTCAAAGGTTTGTATCAAGGCTTCGTCTCCTTTCGTTGTACTCCAGGTTTCAGAGCCATACAGCACAACTGGTCTGATCAGTGTTTTGTATATTGTGATTTTGGTGTTACGAGATAGCGCATTTGATTTTAGAAGATGTTGTAGTGCATAGTATATCTTATTTCCAGAGTTGTACGTGTACACCTCGGAGGAGCAAATGGATCACCATAGTCTGGTTAGAATGAGGCAGCGAGGAGTGACGAGGGGATCTGGCCGACGCTCGACACTCAGAGGAAAGGCGAGACGGACATATAATCAGATTCTACTGGAACTATTAGTGTTGGAACTCTTCGCTGGTTGCTGAGGATGGGAACGGAGCACTTATGGGAATGTCCCGAATGCTGTGATGTCGGTTCCTAAATCAATCAATCAATCATTTCCAGAGTTGATTCTAGTTTGTATTTCTTCCCTTATGATGTTGGAGCAGTTGAAGATTGTACCCAGGTATTTGTATGTTTCCGTTCTTTTAATGGTCATATTATCTATTTGTATGTGGCCAGAATGTGGCAAGAGCATACCTAATGAAAATAGAAACACCAAGAGGCAGGGAAATACCACAAAAAAGATGGATCGACGGAATCATCAACACCTCAAAAATCCACAACATTTCAGTATACCAAGTGACCCAGCGAGCTTTAGTTCGTAAACCAATCATCAAAGAAGCTGGTGATGCCTAACGGCATAGGGCAGTGAAGGACAAAAGAAGAAGATGTAGAAGCACTGGTTAAAACCATTGACTAAAAACAGTGACTATTTCAGTTCAGAACTGTGTGTGTGAGTTGCTTGCAAATACCACAATTAATGTGACTGCCACAGTAAATGTAAATTAGTTAAAACACAGTTCACATATTCTTACATCGCAGGAACATTGCTGGCAGAGAGACCCTGGGTGGACAAATCTTTGTTGATTTCTAAATATTCGTTTCTCATAGAGACAAAAGTTGCACTTGGGGCAGCATTCTCCTGGAAGAGTAGCTGGATGGCTGCAGACTGGAGGATCACATTTGGCAGCACTGCATTTAACTTTACCATGCTGAAAGATAATATTCTGGTGTTTTAGGTAGTTTTATAGATACATTTGTGTTGTTTTGGTGTTTTTATCTAGGGTAATGTTAACAGATACATTTGTAGAAGTTTTGTATCTAGGGTAATGTTTATAGATACTTTGTAGAAGTCTTGGCTCTAGGGTAATGCTTACAGATAATTGTGTAGAAGTTTAGAGGCTATTACCTCTGGCAATGTTTATAGACATGAATGTTAATTATGATTAGATTAGACTAAGCTATGTGTATATTTTTACAACTAACATGGATGCAACTGTTTAATTCACTGAAATAAATTATCAGTGCCGTTAGACAGTGATGTACATTGTAAGTAAAAATATAAAATAATGGAACCTTTTTCACCCCTTCAGACATATTGGGCATATGGTGCTAGTCTCGTACTTTTTAGAGATCAATTGGCAGTGGACGGGTGATGCAGTTAATATCAAGCCGGTCGTATTTGCTTTCCAGGACATTTTCTGGTACCCACTGTAGGCTGTGTCAAGCTGGGAGCCCTGATCAACTTAATAATTTTAGAGTTAAAAAAAAATATGCATGTCCTTTGCAGGAAGTTGCAATCAACCCCAGTCCCCATTGACTGTTTGTGATTATACAAGGCAATTTAATGTTCAGCATTGCTTTCTGAACAGGACATTTTTTTTTAAAGAGTAAATTTAAAATGTTCAAAGTGCATGCTATGTCAAATTACCAGTTTCTTTAACTGATCCAGTACATAATTATTTTATGCTGCGGAAGGAATTATTTATCAAACCTGAAAATTCAGCACCCACATAATTTACCTTTTCTTTCATAATATTACACCTACGAATGTGTAAAGTATAACTTATTATATACCAAATTAAAGAGAAATGAATGTACATTGCTCAAATGTGTTCACCATTTTTTTTATATGTTATATTGAGTTAGTTTTTCATTCAGAAATATGTGCGTGTTTTAACAAAATGGAAATCTAGAAACAAATGTTCCACTTACCTAAGGCCTTTGACAAAATATTTTTATTGCTATTTGTCTGCTATATGCTTGTTAGTTCACCCATTTATAAACACAGAAGACGCAACAAAACAGTGATAGATGTAGTTTATAAAATGTTCACAAATAATTATAAGATAAACTTTCTGAGGAACTGCTACTAATAACTATCTAATTTTAGTACTGAAATCACTATTAAATGTAACAAAAACAAACACCCCCCAAAAAAAAACCATCAAGAAGAACAAAATTCATATCAAACATTCTTGCTCAGAATAAATTACTAAGAATTTAAAAAGGTAACATTTATGGTTTTAGTGCTATTTTATTAAATTTGTTTACTGCTCAGTCATGAGGAGGAAACACTTTGTTATGTCAATCAATATAAGCTACAATAAACCATGATAAATCACTACACAGTTATAAAAGCATTTAAGATGTGTTTAAATTGAATCATCATTAAAGTCACTTTCAGTAAACATTCATAAACTTCCTCATGAAATAGATAATCACAAGCTATCAATAACAAACTATTCCTGTTTGCGGTATTTTGACCACAGATTGGATTTTACAACAAAACAAAGTTAATAGTCGATAAAACAAATGTTTTAGTATTTATTTTCCTTCTGAGTATAAACTAGGGTTAATAATAAAAAGTTAGTTAGTCTTTCCTCTTGAGCTTTAGTCGGCGCATAGGGCAGAAGTCATGGCTCTCCATGTCTGGCGGTTCGCTGCTACCTGTTGTAGATCTTGGATGTTCACTTGGCTGTTGAATGAGCCTTCTCTAATGATGGTTCTACGCAGGGTCTCTCTTGGTCTTCCCCATTTTCTTTTCCCTACTGGTGACCATATGAGGGCTTGGTAGAGGAGTCTTGTCTTGTTCATTCTGAGCACATGGCCGATGTAGTTCCAACGGCATTTTCTTATAAAATTGAATACAATATCTTGCTTAGTCTCTTGTCTTATTTGTGCATTGGTTTTGAAATCTGTCCATTGGATGTTTAGAATTCTTCTAAGACATTTGTTCTCAAAATTGTCTAATTTTTTATCTAAGGCTACCGTTGATTTCCAACTCTCACATCCATACGTTAGCACTGGAATCACACAAGAATTGAAGATTTTAAGTTTCGTATGTTGGCTGAGTGACTTTGACTTCCAGATGTTTAACAGTTTATTGAAGGCACCAGATGCCAGTGCGATTCTAGATAATAGTTCTGGTCATGAGTCCCCTGTAGATGTCATTTTGCTTCCTAGGTATGTGAAGCTGTTGACTTTTTCAAGAACATGGTTGCTTAATTTGGTGTCGTCTGAACTGTTGGTAAGATCAATAGTTTTTGTTTTTGTTGTGTTAATTTGGAGACCAATTTGTCCTGAAACATTTTGGAGATGGTTTATTTTCTTATATTAAATAGTGGATGGTTTATTTTCTTATATTAAATAGTGGAATGAGAAATAACAATGAAACTCACCCAAATTTACTAACAGACTTTGCTAATATAAAATAGACTATATTGTTATACTCAGTGTCTGTGATAAGGAGTGCTTGATGAAATGTTCCTAATATATGACAAGGAGTGAATGATAACATGTTCCTAATTTATGATAAGGGGTGTACGATAACATATTCTTAATATATCTGATAAAATAAAAAGTTTGACATAATGGATATGTGGTATTTACAAACTTATGTTTCCTGGGATTTTAAGTTGACAGGTAAGACTTTATATTGTTAAGTTTGTGAGCATAGATTTAATGCTCTAGTTACCTGGATACTTACATTATCTTTGAAGACGTAAAAGAGAATATTATGCAATGAAAATTTCATTATTATTAGTCATACAATAAGGTAGGAGCTGCCGGTCTCACTGGTGTAGGGGTTAAGGACATTGTTCGCAATCCTGTATACTCTTATACGAAATGCAGCTGCATGAGATTTGCAGCGGATCATGCCGTGTTGGTTACTTAGGGGGCATGTGGGCCAGTCGTTCAGAAAGCAATGGCAAACTACTGAACGTAAAACTTGCCAAGACATCAACAGCAGCTGAAAAATGCTGGTGTTGACAGCAATGTCCTGTAAAGGATATGCAAAAAAAAAAAAAAAAAAAAAAAGACAGGAGCTGCCATAGCGCAGTGGCTAGCATGTTTGCTTACTAGCCCATTGGTCATCTGTTTGAATCCCCCTTAAATACTGACCCAGACTGTCTAAAGTCAATCAATCAATCAATCATGTGCCGGAAAGCATGGGCGGTCATGACTCACCATTTCACTCAATCACCAGTTGTGGATCAGCTCAGTGTTCCTGTCTCGACCATGTCATGTGGTCAAGCCATCCAGGTATTTACTTCTCGGTCTTCCCCTTGGTCTGTTCCTTTCAATCTTGCCAGTTGTCACTAAGTTATCCAATTCATTTCTTCTCATAACATGTCCAAAAATGTTGACTGTCTACGTCAATTTCTCTAATCAATTTACGATTTTCATCTGTCTCCTGTAGTACTTGGTCATTGGTTTTTCTGTCTGTCCATGGTACTCTTTGCATTCTCCTCAGAAACCACACTTCTGCAGCTATCAGATGTTTTTCAGCTTGACTGCTCATTGTCCAAGTTTCACATCCATACAAAAGAACAGGTTCTATCTAGCACCTCAACATTCTTTTTCTTGTTTCAATTGACATCTTTTTATTGGTCAGTATGTTTTTAATCTTGCTAAAGGCTACTTTCGCCATGGCAATTCTTGTTCTAATCTCTACACGGCATCTCCCATCAGATGTTATGATGTTCCAAGATAATTGTACCGATTCACTTGCTGAAGAATATTCCCATTTACTTGTATATTACATTGTGGTAATTTGTTCTTCCTAGTGACGACCATAATCTGTGTCTTTTTACAATTTAATTCTAATACCAGTTGTTCACTGTGTGCAACAACCGCATCTACTAATTGTTGCAGATCCTGCTCATTGTCTAAAGTATGTACCTGAAAATGTTCAGGGAAGTAAAGCCAGTTGGCATGACATTTACCACATCACCCATTGAGTGCTGATTGATCTATAAACATATGAGGCTAGAACCAATATACCCTACATGTCTCAAGACTGGAAAAGGATACTTTAGGTGTGTGTTTTTTAAACTCTATAAAGTAGCCGCCCTGGATGTCATGTGTTTGAATTGACCGTTTACCCATTACACCGCATGGTGTGAAAATGGGTTCTTTAATTTTTACTTTTGTTAGGGAGTGGGAGGACAATAGTGGGAGGACAATAAGCAGTAACTAGCTGGGTGTAACCCATAAGTGCTCTGTTTTCCTCCTAACTCAAACCTGAGTCTGGAGAAACTCAGCTCAGTGCACGAACTCCATAGCACCGGCGAGGATCCTGTAACTAAAAAGTAACTAGCACTCATGCCTGCTGGCATGGTGGTAATGTGTTAGAACCACCTTTGAGACAGGGATGTTTTTTTTTTTTTTTCATTGGCTCCTAGGTCAACCCAGCTTAAAATGGATACCAGGAAATCATCTAGAATGTATATGTGATCGGTGAGATAATGATTACATTACCCATACAATTCCAAATTAGTTTTAAAATATGAAGCCAGCATCAAATACATTTCAAGGTTAAAATGGGGTTTCTTATACTTTTCTTCTTTTACTTTATAAAATTAAATGCCAACCTCACAAACACATGTGTTGCATTCATTTCCAGGTTGTGTGAATGACTCTCCATTCTTATATTCTTTGCCTTCTGCAAGACAGATTCCATTGCACTCAGGACAGCACCGCCCTGGCACTGTAACTGGGTTGCTACATCTGACAGGTGGACACTCTTGAGATGCACATGTAATTGACCCATTCTGTGGATGCAAAAAAAAAATGTGTAAGTATTTCATCCACACTATGCATTTCTCGCCCTCCTTCACCTATCAATAGTGCAATATGCTTCTATTCATCTCTATTTTTAATGACATTTCCCCAGCTTTAAGTATTAAACTTTATACATGTAAAAAGTTAAAACAGTGACTGCAGTAGGATATGACAATATAAAAAAAATGATGTATTTTTAATGACTGTGCAGTGTTTGAAAATATTGCCGGTCCAATTTTGTATTTACCTATTATGTTGCATGAACTTTACAGAGGGTGAATACAAAACTTGGACCGGCAATATTTTCAGACACTGCAGAGTCATTAAAACTAAACCCTATATAATAAATATGATAGAGGTCAGCTTGGCTGAAAGGATAAGAGCACTTGCTCCTAAACTTCCCATGCGCTGATGGCGAGGTAGCCAATTCAACCCTACATCATTCAGTTGGGCTATAATGTCGACTTGTCTTTGCTTGGGGTCATAATTTACAAGTACCTCAGAAGTTAGAGTGGGTTCACCTGATGGCGGGGGACACTGGTAATAGGGAAAGCTAATTCACATGCAAACATCAGTCCAGTGCACTCCCCCAATAGTAGCACATGTATGGACTTTGCTCGAGTTCACAGTGAGCGAATGAAAAAAACAAAACAATGATAGATTGAGATCTTGCAGAGAAGCATTGAATACCAACTCTACCTGCCGTACATCACAAACAGAATGTGGCATTCACTGACTCAGTAACGACAATCATCAAATATGGGGCATTTATGAAAACAAGAGGAATATATATATATATATATATATATATATATATATATATATATATATATATATATATATATATATATACATACACACACCGGTCTCCGTGGCCAAAGGCTTGCGGACGCGGTTCATGAGCCGGGTACCAGGCGTTCGAAGCTCAGCTGCGACCGATATGTGCAGCAGACCGTGTCGCGTTGTGTTATAATGTGCTGGTATGGGAGCCAGGGCTCCATGGCCGAGGGGTTAGCAACTTTCTCCGCTAACCCCGAATACTCTCGTCACGTGACGCGACGAGAATTAGCAGTGGTTCGAATCGCAAAAGTGACTTATGAGAGTATGGAGCAGGTCGCTCAGAAAGTCGTGGCGTGCTGATGAGCGTAATCAAGCCTAGGAATCAACATACAGCTGAAAGATGCTGGTGTTGACCGCAACATCCTGAAACAGGATGGAAACGCGGGGAAAAAAAAAAAAAAAAAAAATGGGAGCCAGTCGTTCAGAAAGCAATGCCAAACTACTGAACGTAACACTTGCCTGGTACATCAACAGCAGCTGAAAAAATGCTGGTGTTGACTGCAACGTCCCGTAAGGGATACACAACAAATATATATATATATATATATATATATATATATATATATATATATATATATATATATATATATATATATACGCCAACTGACAAGGACTTATAACCCGTAACAGTTGCCTCTCGCTTTGATTCCGAGACCAGTTAAGACCAGGGATGGAGTTATTGCCTCTCCATAGCACAAAGCCTGGGCTAAAATATAGAGATCATGTGTTGCCCATGCAGCATGATCCCTCTCTCGGTCTGCCTAGTTCACTCCAGAGGAAAGGTAACACCCCTACATCTGGAACAAGACAAGCTGCAGAAGCAATGCTCTAACTGTCCGCCTGTCGGAGCTTCGATCCTAGACCAGTCGCCAACCAAGGCTTAGGGCCTGGTCTGCCCTGCCATGACAATTTTGTCTTTAGCTTGCATTTCCTCGCACCAGGGTAAGGCTTGTACCCTCCCAATTGCGCTCTTCCGCCCGAAGCCGTTGGCACAATGTGGGGTGTCGGGTTTGGTAAGCGCCGCCCAACGTTCGGCGCTAACAGAAACCAGGTAGTACCGTCTACTGTTATAATATACACATATCTTATATATAAAAGGCGATCTCCGTCTGTCTGTCTGTCTGTATGTCCATATGTCCTTTATGCGCTCGCGAACGGCCCATCCGATTGAGATGAAATTTTCTACACGCCTTCCTTTCAATCCAGCGCAGTCCACTGTCATATTTTTTTAGTGTGAAATCGGCTGCTTACCCAATATTATTTAATTTTTCATTATAATTTCATATATCTCAAGGGGACCTAACTCTGTAAAAGTTATTTCAAGGGGAATAACTTTTCTGTATACCTTATAGTCATATTGTGGCATCGTTTTCAAAGATTTATAAACTCTGTGTCTATAGTTATGTACCGGCATATGAGTTATAATAAATAATGATACAATCTTTAAGGCATTTTCAAAGTTTTCATAAAAATAATGCACAATGCATAATATTGTAACTCATCTTTTTATGCTTAAGAAGTTACTGTAGTCATGCAGGTGATTAGAAAGAGTTTTCATTAAAAATAATGGATGGTGTGTGGAAGGACATTCTTTTAAGTTACTTTTGTTGTTGTATGAATTTAATGAGACGCTACTCGCCAGGAGCTGGGCGAAGCCACGCCGGGTCAGATAGATAGACAGACCCACCTTTTCGCTGCAGTTGTCTACTCCTCCTTTTCCTTCTTCTGCTGATGCTGCTGCCGCCGCTCCATTTACCCAAGTTAATTGTTGGGGAAGATGTAAAGATCTTTCAAGTGCTCTTTCTAATGCTTTTTGTAAGTTGGTCTTCGTTTATCTAAGGTTGTTCTAACTGCAACCAATAAATGATTAGACAGACAGGCAGACAGACAGAGAGGGACGGACAGACAGACAGACAGACAGACAGACAGACAGACAGACAGTCGGGAACAGGAACTTATATGACTACTTATATGAATTAAATGAGATGCTCGCCATCAGGGGCTGGGCGAAGCCGGGCCGGATCAGACAGACAGACAGACAGACAGACATATAGACAGACAGACAGACAGACAGATAGTCGGGAACGGGAACGGGAGCTTATATGACTACTTATATGAATTAAATGAGATGCTCTACACCAGGAGTTGGGCGATGCCGGGCCGGGTCAGACAGACAGACAGACAGAAAGACAGACAGACAGACAGACAGACAGACAGACAGACATACATACATACAGACAGACAGACAGACAGACAGTCGGTAACGGGAACGAGAACTTATATGACTACTTATATGAATTAAATGAGATGCTCCCCACCAGGGACTGGGCAAAGCCGGGCCGGGTCATATATATATATATATATATATATATATATATATATATATATATATATATATATATATATATATATATATATATATATATATATATATATATTCGGGTGGCGGGATAGGGGTATCCCCTATCAAAGGAGAGGTAAGGTGCCTCCTTCCCTCCGCTAGCCTACGGGACACCCTTGGGCGAGGTTAAGTACCCGTTTAGCCCCCCGATCAGGGTTACGTGAAGCCATGGATGCAGGTGGTGGGTGAAGTTGAAGAGCAGCCGACAGATAGTTGTAGGCTATGGTCTCCAGCTTCACGATGGTAGGCAGAGGATCTCTTTTTTTGGGAGACAATGGCTACGGTCATCGACCAGTATGGTCACTGCTAGGAAGGAAAGCAATGGCAAACCATCTTCTTTACAGATGCCAAGAATATCATGTACTGCAGCCTTATCGATAATCAGAGAAACACAGGAACACGGAGCTGATCCACGACTCTGGTGATTGAGTGAGATGGCAGAACATGACCGCCCACGCTTAAAGGCATGGCACATGATATATATATATATATATATATATATATATATATATATATATATATATATATATATATATATATATATATATATATATATATATATATATATATATATATATATATTTTTTTTTTTTTCCACGTTTCCATCCTGTTTCAGGATATTGCGGTCAACACCAGCATCTTTCAGCTGTATGGTGATTCCTAGGCTAGATTACGCTCATCAGCACGCCACGACTTTCTGAGTGACCGGCTCCATACTCTCATAAGTCACTTTTGCGATTCAAACCACTGCTAATTCTCGTCGCGTCACGTGACGAGAGTATTTGGGGTTAGCGGAGAAAGCTGCTAACTCCTCGGCCACGAAGCCGGTATATATATATTGCATTGGCACCTTTCCGTCTTGACAGACGATAGTTTGGTACATTGGGCTTCAAAAAGGCTTAATAACTACGATCCATGGCGGTGGCGAGTGTGGCTGGTAAGGCCAATATATATATATATATATATATAAATTGTCATCACCATAATTAATTGCCTTGCTGACTGGCACAGGCAACCACCCTTCATCACATCTTGTGATCTCCTAAACAATGTATCAGTTCCAGTTCTGACACCTTTCCATACCATGACACAAGGCTGTCAATAATCTTCTCTCCCTGTCTTCCTCTATCTATTTTTTTTAAAAATAAATCTTTCCAGTTATACCATATTTTGGTTTTTCTCTTTTCATGATGTGACCAAAAAAAATTTAAATTGCCTCTTTCGGTTTGTGATAAGTTGGCTTTGTGTCTTCAGACTCTTTCAAAATATTTAGATTATTCAGATTGGATGTCCAAGGAATTTGCAGCTTTCTTTTATAACCATGAAATCAAATGACCTATAATAAAATGGTCTTTATTGATAAGGAATTTGTAATAAATGAGAATGTAACTTCAATATTTAATAAAGATACAGAGAGGTGTAATAGCAATTATACTGCACTAAGGCATTGGGGCATCTGTACATTTGCCTGGAAGTGGCTAATGAAAGTAGCAAACTATACTCAACTATAAGAAAAAGATAAACAATGCTATTTGGTCACAGAAAGAGAACAGAGGCATTGGAGAACATTGTAATGGCTCAAAATACTCAAGCAAAAACAGAGACAGATACAGAGAAATGATGCTTGATATTCTAAGATGATGGAATTTAGGATTATAATCAGTAGAATTGATCCAGAGCTCTAAGGGCCAAGATTTGTGGAGAGACATGAACATCTACGCCACTTTGGTATATTACATTACCCATACCAGTTGTTATATATTTCCCCACATACTTATCATTCTTGAATGGGACAAATAAATAGAAGAAAATATACTTTACATTAGTAGAAGATTATATACAAATACACATCAACTGCTGCATCTGAAATACTTACAACATGATTATTAAATTACCTGACATGTACAAATCTGGCAACTCTCAATGCCACTGAACCTTTGTCCATTGCGAACAGGCCGACTTTGATACAGACAAGAATCGCAAGTGAGACAACACTGATCTCTTCGTCTTCCAGGATGTGTGCAGGTTACGGGCGGACATTCTTGACTGAATGTTGTACAAGAGACTCTTCCACTCTTCATTAGAAAAAGTGTTTGATTATAATGTATTTATTTATAAGCAGTTAAGTTTAAAATGTTATATAGGCAGCAAAATTGATGTCAAACCACAAACAAAACTATTTGTATGTTAAAAATACATGTTTAGATATTAATATATCATACAACATGGCATCTCCATAGTGGAAGAGTTAAAGCCGCCTGCCCGTGCTACAAAGGTTGGGAGCTTGTTTCCGTAGTCAGGTAATATATGAAATTAACATACATTTAAAAGCTATTAATTATCCACGATTACTAAAACAGTACATGTAAGTTCATAGTAATGAATATGTATATTCTTCTTCTAGCATTCGCTCGTTGATATCAAATGCCTGTGTATAGCTTTGAAGTGGTCTTGGGGTATGGTGTCTGCCTCGAGTGCTGGAGGTCCTGGGTTCAAGCCGCGCTGAGGGCGGGGATTATTTCACGTCGACTTCTAGTAAAATTTCCCCTGGTCTCTGGGTAGTCAGATCAGAAGCCCATGTGTATTGTTGCACATGTAAAAAATCCCTTGGCAGTTGGAAATTGAAAAAGAGTAGCCTAATGGTGTTTCTGTATTTATTGCAATCCCAAAGAAATCAGGAGCCTTGGAATGTGATCAACATCGAACAATTAGTATAATGAGTCACATCACGAAGATTTTGCTAAGAATTATCATGCAAAGAGTTAGGAGGAAAATACAACCTGAAATAGGAGAAGAACAATGTGGGTTTGTGGAAGGCAAGGGTACAGTAAATGCTGTGTATATACTGAGAAACATAATCGAACGTTCTATAGAAGTAAACAAAGATCTACACCTTTGCTTTATTGACTACACAAAGGCTTTTGATAAAGTGAGACATGTCAACATGATAAGGATGCTTGAAGATCTACAAATTGATGGAAAAGATCTTAGACTTGTAAAAAACATATATTGGAAACAACAAGCTGCCATAAGAGTTGATAATGAAGTAAGCCAATATCAGCCTATTAAAAGGGGTGTGAGACAGGGATGTGTAATGTCTCCAGATCTGTTTTCCCTGTACAGTGAAAGTATTTTCAGAAATATTGAAGATATGGAAGGAATCAACATTGGGGGACGATGCATCAATAACATTAGATATGCAGATGATACAGTCTTGATTGCAGACAATGAACAGGACCTGCAAAATTTAGTAGATGCGATTGTGACACACAGTGAACAACTAGGGTTAGAATTAAATTGTAAAAAGACACAGATTATGGTCGTCACTAGGAAGGACGAAATACCACAATGTAATATACAAGTAAATGGGAATATTCTTCAACAAGTGAGCAGGTACAATTATCTCGGAACAGTAATAACATCTGATGGGAGATGCCTTGAAGAGATTAGAACAAGAATCGCCATGGCAAAAGTAGCCTTTAGCAAGATGAAAAACATATTGACCAATAAAAAGATGTCAATTGAAACGAGAAAGAGAGTGTTGAGATGCTACATTGAGCCTGTACTTTTGTATGGATGTGAAGCGTGGACAATGAGCAGTCAGGCTGAAAAACATCTGATGGCTGTAGAGATGTGGTTTCTGAGGAAAATGCAAAGAATACCATGGACAGCCAGAAAGACCAATGAACAAGTCCTTCAAGAAACAAATGAAGATCGTAGGTTGATTAGAGAAATTAGACGTAGACAGTCAAAATTTTTTGGACATGTTATGAGAAGAAATGGATTGGAGAATTTGGTGACAACTGGTAAGATCGAGGGGAACAGACCAAGGGGAAGACCTAGAAGCAAGTACCTGGATGGCTTGGCCTTGTGGCATAATCGAGACAGAAACACGGAGCTGATCCACGACTCTGGTGATCGGGTGAGATGGCAGAACATGACCGCCCACGCTTACCGGCATGGCACATGATGGATGGATGGAATGGTGTTTCGCAGGCAAAATTCTACCCAAAGTATTTCAGGATCCTCGCCGGTGCTACGCAGTTCGTGCACCAAGCTGAGATTCTTCTGACTCAGACTTGAGTTAGGAGTAGAACGGAGCACTTATGGGTTACACTCGTGTGCCGTGATGATGATCCGTTGACTAAACTAAACTAGAACAGATAAATACTTCTTTGGGTAGCTATATTTGTCAATCAGTATTCTCAAACAAAATACTGCTTTTGTTCCACAGTTCTTTCAAAAACCAAAATGATCTTTTCAAACTAGAATAGAATAGTTACAACATAATGAAATTAAACTTTCTAATTGTGTCTTACCTCACAAATACATCTCTTACACACATCAGCAGGTGAAATAAATGACATTCCTTCTGGGTAATCCTTTCCATAATATGTACAGCTGTCACATAGAGGACAACAGTTTCCTTTAACCATTTTAGGCTCACGGCAATGAGTTGGAGGGCAGTTTGAAGTTTTAGCTTTGCATATAATCTCTCCTGAATAAAAATGCAAATTTTAAAAAATGACTTTATAAACTTCACAATATAATATGTGCATCATTTGTTACAGCTTTTCATTTCATGTTATTTAGTGTCAGAACACACATTATAATCTCTCCTGAATAAGAAACACAAATTACAAATAAAAATATCATTAATATCATAGCATAATATGCATAATTGTACAGCTTCCACTTCACATAATTAAATATTAAAAGTTTATATTTAAAAAAATCACCAGTCATTATTTAAAAATATATACATATAAATCTTTACTAGCTTCTGCATATGTATATTTCCTGGACTCTGGCTTTTGTAGCTCTGGTTTTGCTGTTATTTAAATCAGTTTTGTTGCTGTTCAATTATATTTTTGTAACACTTTCAGTGTTATTCATGCTTTGTCTTCACTTCATTTTTCCAAGGACTTCTATTCATGATTTGGTCCAAATGCTTTTAGCCTGCTAGTAAAGTGATTAATCATCCTCACTGCACTACAGACAGGTTCATAGGTGCTCCGATTCTTATGGCATAGATGATGTCTGGCCCATACATTGCTCTTTCCATCTCGTGTTCACTTACTTATCAGCTCGCTCATTGCCTTTCAAGTCCAAGTGCCCCAGTACATAGATGAAAGTTAGCTTGACTAATTGTGATATGCTGAGTTTGTCAAACCACTGATGTCGCATGAGGCCAGTCTCGACCTTCTTGAGCATGTTCATTGAATCGCATGCATGTAAATACTTTTGTGTACTGAGCCAGTTCATTGGTTACAGCCATTGTTTCAATTGCAAGGTTGCTTGCTGCTACGGCAAAAGCACCACTTGCCATGCACATCGCTTGCCCTGAACTAGAGCCACCTGTAAACACCACTGTATCACCATCTCCAGTATTTTTGTGTATTAGCGCTTTGACTTCTTTGTCTCATGATGCAGGATCTTGCTCTCTGCAACTTGTATCAAGACATATGGGCAGAGACAGTAGCGCAAGGATCTGCTGGTGCTGGTATCCACTGCCTTCCAAGACTGATGACAGTGAGTCTGCATGCTTGATAGATTGTTTCCTCAGCACATCCCATTCATGATCTACCGTCTACAGTCAATTTCCTTTAGATGTTGACATGGCAGGGTGGAGTGGGTGTCATATACCGACCTTAACTTTAATTTTCACTTTAATTATGTGCGATTCAATGAACATCTCAAGAAGGTCCAGACTGACTAGTTTGAGTCTGCTATCAATAGAGGGAAAGTTTAGAAGGTATCTCATGGCTTGACAAGATGTATCTCTGATGTATCCAAGGATGATCAGTATGGCTTCATTGTCTATTTTTTTGAGTCTGTGTGGTGTTTAATGTAGAATAGACAATGTGTGCTCAATGGTTGAGAGTAACAGTCCTTGGTACATGATCACAAGTAGTCGTTGTTCAATGATCGTTGCAGTCATCACTTTCATTGCTGAAAAACTGTTCCTGACCTTGGTAATGATGTGGTCTATATGATCTTTGAATGTCAGAGTTCGGTTGAGTTTCACACCCAAATATTTCATGGAGCTGGTTCTTTACATGTCCCATCCAGACATTTCGCCATTGGCATGGATGTGCTGACAACACAACTATTTAGTGAGAATCATAGAATGGTAGCTTTGGATGGACTCACAGTTGCACCTGAGTTGTAGTACAATGATGATATTCGATCCACACATGGTTGTAGCTCTTGAATGACATAAGTTCTGTCTATTTTCTGCCAGTACACCAGGATGTCATTCATAAGAGAGGGTTCTGTTGTTGCTGTTTAATTCACCTGTGATTCTAATTGTGCAGACATTGAAGATCGCTAGAGTTACAGAGTTCGTGCTTTGTGCTACGCTTTCCGAGCTGCGGAAAGAGACTGAGCCATATGGGATAAAACCCAGTGCAATGAAGTCAACCCTGTCGACTTTTAAGTGACTTTTAAGACATTGAAGAAGTCTGAAGACAGGGGAGAACCTTGTGGCCAGCCTAGATTTATTACAATCAGGTCCAATGACCAGCTGCCACATTTGAGCACAGCCTTTTTTTCCAAACAGGGCACAGGATATCTACCTGACAAGGAGAGGGTGGAGACTGAATTCCAAGAGTAGATTCATAAATAGATGTAATGGAATTTTGCTGTCAGCAGTCTGTGTTATCCGATCCTATCCGATCTTGCTCATCAAAACTGTGATCTTTTTGATTATCCCTTAGTTGCTGGGCTTCATGTAAAATTCCTCCTTAATGGATTCATCACTGTCATTTGTGGGTGTGTAACACTGGAATACATTCAGTGTTTACTTTTTGTGTGATTCTAAACGTTGCTGTTATTATTCTAAACTCACTACTTCCCTCTTTATTAGAACCTTTCCTGCCTCTTTAGATAGCAATAGTGCTACTACTTCATTGTGTGTGTGTGTGTGTGTGGGGGGGGGGGGGGGAATTTTTTTCTGTATATTATTTGACAGCAGCACTATCTCAACTGTGTTTAGAAGCTTTTTACTTGTTCTATGGGACGCAGAGGTGTTTCCAAGGCACCAGGGCCGGGTTCTATACTGGCCAAGACCTATTGACACGTCCTCGTCGAGCGTCCTGGGCAACAGGTCCCTTCGGGGTCCTGGCTAAAGTCAGTAGGATCGTCGATTCCTCCGAAGTCGGAGAGTGTCTGCCTGTACGGCGAGGAACCACCAGTCTGCACATCAATAAGCCAGTCGTGGGACAACGGATACTCACGCAAACCTCAGGTCCTGTATGACATCACACTGATGTTGGACATCAGGATGCCTTCATCCGACATACAGGACTTCACGTTGGAGCTCAAGCCAACGAACACAAGCAAGCAAGCAAGCACTTGTTCTATTCCATTATTCACATAATCCCAAAATGCTCATTTCAAAGTATTTCATCTCCTCCACTACCTGTGCTATCTTTCCCAATTCATTCATAGTTCTAACATTCCAGGTACCAATTCTGGAAATGACCCAATAAGTAAATCTGTTAACCAGACTACTTGTGACTTTCTCCGTATCACGCCACAACTCTTAATTTTCCTTATCTTTAGAGTTGTTCATGGTTATTTACATTTTGCAGCTATGTTTTTCTACGGAATGGGGAAGCCAACCAACTCTCTTTTGTTGTTTCTTATGACATGTATGGTAGGCTACACTGTGTTGCTATTCTTCGCTTCTCTTAAGGGCCACGGTAAGATATGGACAAAAACTCCTTCGTCTCCTCTCAATAATTGCATGGTAGGTTACAGTGCTGGTATACTTAGCTTTCCATTAGGGTCCCGGCAACACATGGGCAATCATCATGCTGTGCCATGCCATTATGCATGTCTTGCCATCTCACATGATCTTAGATTAAGTGTTCTTGTCCCAATTATGCCATGTAGCCAAGCCTTCCATGTACTTATTTCTTTGTCTTTTCCCATTAATTTTGCCTTGTGTCACTAAGTTGAAGAATCTACTGAATTGAAATCAATTACTGATGACATAAATTTATTAGAGAAATTATTCATAGACACTCAAGATGTTTTGGGATATGTAATCAGGAAAAATAGAGTTAAAAACATGGTGACAACTGAGAAACTTAATGGGAAAGAACAGTAGGAAGATAAAAAGATAAATATTTTGATGGCTAGGTCACATGGGATAAAAACACAGGTCTGTTCTGAGACTCTGCTAAGTGTGTAACATGGCGAACCGTGACTGCTCATGTTAAGTGACATGGTATATGATGATGATGATGATGATGATGATGAATATATATATATATATGCATTTCTATTCTGAAGAATAAAATGTATTACACTGAAACAAACACAAATATAGAAGTCTGTGAAAAGCTGAAGCTGGGAATGAAAGAGAGTAGATAGAAATAATAGTTGTATCTAAACTAAACAAGTTAAATAGTATTGCCACATTATGAAACATGACACACATAAAAGCCAGGCTGGCAAGAAAAGTCAAAGGAGGTGAGCAAGAGGTAAACAGTGATACAAGAGGGATGATAATATTAGGAAATGGACAAACAAAGTGTCAGATTGTACAACTAAGCAATAAACAGAAAGTGTTGGAGATCAACTGCACCCAACCTTCCTTGTGGAGATGGAAATTGATTTATTCATGAATTTATCATCATCATCATGTGCATGTCGATAAGTGTGGGCGCTCATGTTTCGCCTTCTTGCATGATTACCAGAGTCGTGGATCAGCTCTGTATTCTTGTTTTGACCATGCCACGTGACCAAGCCATCCAGATATTTATTTCTCTGCCTTCCCTTTGTTCTTTTCCCCCTCAATCTTGCCAGCTGTCATTTAGTTCTCTAATTTATTTCTTTTTATAATATGTCCAAAACATGTTGTCTATGTCTGTCTCTAATCAGTTTACAGTTAGTTCTCATTTGCATCTTGTAGGACTTGGTCATTGGTTTTTCTGACTGTCAATGGTTTTCTTTGAAATTTTTTCAGAAACCACATTTCCACTACTGTTAGATCTTTTTCATCTTGTCTGCTCATTGCCCACGTTTCACATCTATACACAAATACAGGTTCTATGTAGCACTTCAACACTCTTTTTCTCATTACAATTGACATCCTTTTATTAGTCATTATGTTTTCCATCTTGCAAAAGGCTACATTCCCCATAGTTATTCTAGTTCTAATCTCTTCAAGGCACCTCCCATCAGATGTTATGACTGTTCTGAGATAGTTGTACCAATAGATTTGTTTAAGAATATTCCCATTTACCCGTTTATAACACTGTGATGTTTCTTTCTTCCTAGTGACAACCATAATCTATGAATTTATTCTATCACATCAAATTACCAATGCCTACCTTGACTGCAAACACAGTGAGAGCATTCATCTATGGACACTTCTTCTCCATCCTTGAATTTCCGTCCTTCACTAGTGCATCCTAATGATAATTGATTGAATGATTATTTAGAATGGATGTCACAGCATAGGGAACTGGGAATAGACCTATGCATCTCAGCTGTTGAAGTGCAGTATAACAACTAAATGTATGCATTAGACAATGTAGGCATGTAAAACCAAAATTTAAATGCTCTTTTCTATGCTTAGATTTGTATTGGGTAAATGGATCCATCCTCATATTTTTATAGACAGGTCAGCACCCGATGGGTAATGCAGTCAATATCACATCAGCTGCCTTTATTTCCTGTATTCATTTTTAGGATGGGTTGACTTGAGAGGTCACAACTAGAGACATTCAATCACCTATGAAAAAGTTTATAAAAAATTTTACCACCATAACCATTTAAGAAATACAAAAATGGGGTTGCCATAAAACATCTCATAATTTTTTAAACTTACCTGAGCATACTGGACAACAATCTTCCGGGGGTGTTTCTGTTTTCTTGCATTCTAGTTTTGGACAATCCCAAGCCACATGTACAGTGTGGCAGATCATTTCACCAGCATAGCATGTGCACAGACGACAAATGTCCCCATCACTTATACTGACTGTTTTCTCTTCAAGAACCATACGGCCTTCAAAAAGACAGTCTGAAACATAAAATGTTAAATCTGTAAACAAACAGAAAGGTCAAGAAATCTTTTTACACTCCTTAAGCCATATTGGGGCTGTGTGGCGAAGGCGTTATGGACGTAATTTGTAATCCTGCATGCCGCTTTCAAAGCACAGCTGCAGGCAATTTGGCAGCTGACGGCCTTGTGTTGGTTTTCATACAATGATATGAGTGTCGGTCATTCAGAAATCAATGGCAAACTACTGAATGTAAACTTGCCAAGAAATCACAAACAAAAGTTGTATTGGCAGATAGTGCTAGCCAAAAATGTTTATATACCATTCAGCACTTGAGGGACAAGGTTGTCAATATCACACTGGTAACCTTCCAAGACATTACCTGTACCAATTTTAGGCTGGGTGGATCTGGTTGGCAGAGAATATCGTCACAGAGACAATGAAAATGGTCACCAACAAGTACAGTCACTGTCAAGAAGAAAAGCAATAGCAAACTGGAAAGCAATGGCAAACTACCTTCTTTACAGAAGTCTAGTAAATCATGTTTGACAAGACATGCTAGAAATATTAGTTGATGTGCATGATATAAGTAACATGTATTATGCTAATTACAATGTTTTAATTGCTGAAAATTAATTGCATTTATAAGAAATGATAGGTGTAATTGCAACAGAAAGTCAAAACAAAAGTCTTAGTCTGAATAACAGAAAAGTAGAAGTAATGGTAATCATAAAGAAAAGAAAAACTCTTCCTGAATGCAACATCAATGTGAAAGGAACAAGTTTGAAACAAGTCAAAGTATTTAAGTATTTAGGTACTTTAGGCAGGGAAAGTTTGAGAGAGATGTTGGACAGTTTGACATCATGGCATGGGGATACAATAGAATCAGAAATGATTGGCAGTACATGAGATTGATGGCTGTGGACGGACATCATCACCAATGCCATAAGACATAGACTATAAGAAGAAGAAGCCTCTGCCTCTTCTAACAATGATCTGTCCAGTCATCATGTTGTTTTCCAAGGCCTCTTTTCTCATTATATGGCCAAAGATAACTGTTAACTCTTTCTTATTGTTACTTTGTTTGGCCTCTTTCAAGCAATCATTGTTAGTTACTCTGACAGTCCTATGTATTTGTAACATTCATTTCAGAAACCACATCTCTGTTGCCTACAAGTTCTTCCTGGTTTCTTATCATATGCCAAGATTCAATGCCATACAACAGAGCAAATTCATTGTAACATTTCAGCACTATCTTTGTGATATTCAATGAAAGTGACTTCTTACTAAGATACTTTCCATCATATGAAAGCAGCTTTTGCAATTATTCTGCTATTAAACTCTGTAATACATCTTCCATCTAATGTTATGACTGCACCCAAATATCTGAATTTATCTACTAAAAAAACCAAAATGATGCACTTTCTAATTCATAAAAACAGATTTCAGCAGTAGTAATAAGTCAAGGACCCTTTCACACACTTTAAGGCGCACTGGGGATATGGTGCTAGACCATAATTTTCATAGACCAATCAACACTAGGTGGGTGATGTTGTCAATATCCTTTATTTCCCAAGACATTCAGTCATATCAATTTTAAGCTGGGTCAGCCTGGGAACCCAAGTCAATTTAAAGAATCCATCTTGATTTGGCTTTGAATCCATGACCACCGGACTGGCAGTTGAGTGTCAAGACACTACACTACCACAGCTACTTCAGTAGTAGACCTGTGCCTGGAAGTTGGAAGTGTTTCATAAAATAAATTTAGTGTGCATACAGCATAGATTTGTTTTAAAGCTTAAAGTTAGTTATCTGCAGGATTACCTGTACACTGTGAGCAACACTCATTGGCTCTGATAATACCATGAGAGCACTTTTCAGGACAGTTTGTTATTGGTTGGCAAACGACTTTTCCTCCCTGGCACTCACACCTTTCACATGGGGAGTTATGAGATGGCCATGATTCACCCTCAAAATGTTCAACTCCTTGATCTTCACAGGCTGCAAACAGAGAAAACTAGATCTCTGAAAGGATACTTATAGACACACACATTCATTTGCAAATCAGAAAGGAATACATTATTGCAACTGTTTATATGAAATAATATGTAATACAGTCGAGTCCACTTAAGTCGAACTCGGATAAGTAGAATTTCGCTTAAGTTGACGTTACTGGCTTAGTCCCGGCCATTATCCTTCTTTATCATTGTATAAAAAGTCCTGATAAGTCGAATTCGGTTAACTCAAATTTTCGGATTAGTCGAACATAAAAATAAATACCGACTATATAAGTGTTCATTTTTAAGTCAAACTGTTCATTTCACACCCAAAAAAAATTGTTTCCCGAAAGAATTATTTTTAGTCAGCCCGGAGAACAACAATCTCGCACATATGATATCTCGCTACATGTCAATGGCAGCTAGTGGACGAAAGCTTACTATTTTAACTTTAGAAAGAAAGATTGAGCTGTTGGAAGAGGTTGAACATAGTGGGAAGAAGAAAGTGAATATAGCTAGAGAATTTGGTAATCCAACTTTTCGGCATTTTAAAGCATAAAGACAGCTACAGAAAATTGTTTTTCGATACTGCCGTTTTAAAATGGTTCACTGTGATTAGATCGGCAAATGTACCAGTAAATGGGCCTTTACATATTACGAAAGCAGAATTTGCATGTCTTGGAGGTCAGACAGACTGGAATTGTAGTGCTGGCTGGTTGGATCATTTCAAAATACGACATACTTTTTCTTTAATTAATTTGGAAATTTTCGTATGACTTTAATGTTCTGTTTTCTAAAATAATTAAACATGTCCGATATTGTATTGCTATTTATTTGTTCACTAACTGTATTTCCTAAGTGGTACAATCATTTTACTCAATGCTACTGCATGGTACAGTATTAGTGTAAATTAGTGCAGTCTGGATAAGTAGAATTTCTGATAAGTAGAACAAATTCCTTCGGCCCCTGTAACTTCTACTTATCCAGACTCCACTGTATTTCCACTTATTACATTTTGGCTATAATTATAGATTAAGTAAACATCACATTAGACTTTGGCTTCTATTTCATCATGTTGGTTCTCATTACAGTAAATACCACATCAGGATAAAATAAATCTTTCCCACTTCAACAGCATCATCATCGAGTGCCTTGCCAGCTGGAGTAGGTGTTCATGTCTCTCCACACAACTTGATCTTTGATGTTCTGGATCAACTCTGCTGATGATATTCCTCCATGCCATCTCAGTCCATCCAGTTTAATTTCTTTTGATCTGCTCCTCCCTCTCTTCCCCTCAATCTTTCCATTTGTTACAATGTTCTCCAACACCTCTCTTCTCATCACATGACCAAAGAAAGTTGTTTGTCTCATTCTTATTGTTGAGACTTCTCATTTCACCTCACAGATATTTTGTATTTGCATAATTGAATCAGTGGCTATTTTTTAAGTTGTGGTAACTACAATTAATGAAAAAAACGTTAAAATAATCCAGGAAAACAAATTTTATTTCCTAGTCATATAACCTGACCAATTGAAGACGTTTCCCTACCTCAGTATAATTATTAGAGAGTTTACTTGTCTATGATAGCTGATATCATATCCATGATTACAGCAGTCAAAGTTAAATATGTGAGAAACAATAATTAAACTGTGGAAGAAAATAATTACTTTACATGAAATGTGGAGCCAAAATAAGATGAAACGAGTTTGGAATCTGCTGAAAAGTGTTATCTCTGGATGCAATGTGTGAGTTGAACAGGAAAGAGATCAGCTGGGGAGGAAAGAGATCAGCTGGGGAGGAAAGAGATCAGCTGGGGAGGAAAGAGATCATATGAACACATTCTTAAAGACATTGGGGGAAAAGAAGCAACTACTGACAATATACAAAACTTGGTGTCTTGGCTTGGTCTCAGTATATGAATATGAGACATAGAGATCTACAAGAGAAAATAATGGTAGGCAACATCTAGGAGGAAAACAAATAAGGATACCGAAGAAACAATGATATCACACAGGCATTAAAGGACATTGGGTTTCAGAACAATCTGTGCTGAGGTGAAGACAATTTCTGAGAACAGGGAACAGTGGAGTGGCATTATCAGACGACTTCAACACCAATCTTTGGACTGACTAACCTGATGGTCATATGACAAGGAAGTTACAGTTTTACTTTTTCATTTACTCTTCTCTGTCTTTATAGTCTTTGTCATTATTATTATTAGCCATATTAATTTGCAAATAGTCATTGATATGTTTTTCTTCATCTATCAAATAATCCTATCTGTGTGTTGTCAGGGACATATGATTAGTCTGTTGCCAAAGTTTGTCAGTTCCCTATCTTAGGCAACAAGTGTAAGTGAGGTAAGGTCATAGCTTGCTCATTTATTAATGATATCAGTCCAGAGTTTCTGTTGTCTGTCACTTCATTAGCAATCAGTTGCAACTCAGAGAACAGTTATCAACAAGGAATCATGGTGAGGAACAAGGCTCAAATAGTCAACTTTTAAACTGACATGAGTGGTTCTTGGTAGTTTGCAAACATATTTATTCATTATTTAACCAAGGAATTTATTTTATTCTCTGCATGTGAAATGTGTGGACGTTATTTGCTACATTTACGTTTGAAAGTGGATTATTCACTCCAAATCAGCAGTGAGTCTACTTTCAGCTATGAAAGAGGCTAGATGCCAGCAGAAATCTATAGTCTCATTTTCACAGCTGAAATCATTGCTCTGTCATATTATTCCCAGTCTTGCCTTGGCAGATGAAGGCCAGCTCCAGTCTTAGTTTGGTCTTTTTTTGAACTTCTATCTTTACACAGAATTGTACTGAGATTCTGGAAAAGCATTTACTACAACTTTGTTGCCATTCTGCATGATATTGGTTATTTCATATTATTTATCCCTATTTACAGGTATGTTTTTAACTGTTAATCTAATAAATAACTTACACTTACATAACCTTACTCATCTCATCATGTTCCTCTTGTACCTTGCGGTGTCAAGGTGAGGTATAAACAGCTGGAGAGTGCCCGCTTATGGGCTTCATGTATCAATAATCCCATGGACTCTGCTATTCCCTCTGTCAATCGTTTATGTGGTCTGCCTCTTCCCCTGCTTCCATCAGGTTTGTACATCATTGCTTGTTGTGGTATACTGTTAGTTGGTAACCTAGTTGCATGGCGAAACTATTTTACTTGCTGCCTTCTAATAAAATCTAGCGCTGCTATAACCCCCACTTTAGTCCTGATTTCTTCATTTCTGATCATATGTCTTCTTGATATGTCAAGGACCCACGGTGCTGCATAGCCAGTGTTAGACAAGAGACAGGTTAGTTGCAGGATAGCAGGGCAGGTAGCCAGGTGTCCTTCACAAAGGTCAAGGTTAGTGCGGGGAAACCTGTACTCAGGTTAGACCCGTGTCCAGTGGACCGCCCCAAGGGCCACGCAACTCACAGGCTGGAAGAAGCTGTAAACTGGCGGAACGTACCTGTTTTTGGGCAGACGGGTTTCAGACGGCGAGATGGACAGATATAGGGCTGTGGCTGTGTTTCTTGAGTGTTGTGTTCCGATAGTAGGATCGACTGTGTGACAGAGTTTGTAGAGTTAACTATGGTCGAGTTGGGAAGAGTGTATTGAGACACAGTGTGAGCTTTGTAATATACTATGGATGATTATAAGGTTATTTCGATATTTGTGCGAGTGTTGCGTGTTGCTGAAACGCAACCTGCGCGAGATTGCGCACATAGATATTATTATTGAATAAATTATTTTAAAATTGCAACAGCTGAGCGTGCAGGTGCTATTTCTGTATGCATGCAATTGTTTCACCTCTGTCCTGAAATGCGAGCCAGAGTTATAAGTATGTAAGTTCATGACAGATACATTGAGTATTCTTCTAAGAAACCTCATTTCTGTTGTTGTGATTTTTCTTTTCTCTTTTTCTATCATCATCCAAGTTTGGCAATTGTCGCATAGAGTTGGTAGGAAGATTGTGTTTTAGAGTGCTTTCTTAGTTACTGATACATGTTTGTTCTTTAGTATTGGTGCCATTTGTCCAATGAGTTGGTTTGTCTTATTGCATCTATTTTCGAACTCGTCTTCTGATTTTGCCATTTGATGATATTATACTTCCTAGGTGCTTGAAGACCTTACTGTCTTTTGTTTTAGTTGAAACATGTTAAACTGATTATAAATACTTACAACATACTACTTGGATATGTTTCTCTATAATATTTATTACACAACTGTATATCAATTGTATATTGTCTGGTCTTAGTCAGATATAACTGAGCAACTGTATGACAGTAGACGGTATTACCTGCACTCACCAAACCCGACACCCCACATTGTGCCAACGGCTTTGGGCGGAGGAGTGCCATTGGGAAGGTACAAGTCTTTTCCTTGTGCGAGAGATGTAACCTAAAGACTAAATGTTGTGGCAGGTTAGACTAGGCCCTAAGTCTTGGTTGGCAACTGGTCTAGGATCAAAGCTCCAACAAGCAGACAGTTAGAACATTGCTTTGCTGATCCAGAAGTTTCCGCAGCTTTCTTGTTCCAGATGTAATGGTGTTACCTTTCCTCTAGAGTAAACTAGGCAGGCCGAGAGAGGGATCATGCTGCATTGGCAACACATGGTCTCTACAATTCAGCAAAGACGTTGTCCTATTTTTGAAGCACGATGTAATAAACTACCATCTGTTAAGACAGCAAGGTACCAGTAAGTATATCAAAAGTATGCATTGTATTTCAAACCCCCCCCCCCCCCCCAAAAAAAAAAAAAAAAAAAAAAAAACAAACAAACAAAACAAAACAAAAAACAAACAAACTTATAAACAAAGACTAACTTGGGAACTTCCATACTTCTTATAACTGACAGGCACATATGTTAATGAGAATTTAAATGATTTCTCTCATACTTACAAGGGCAAAATGAAGGACAACATTCTCCATGCCTGCGAATAGGCCTTCGGCAAGGCAGATTTTCTGTTTCACATCTAACAGGTTTACATCTGACGATGGAGTTTGAACAGGAGCAGTTGAGACAAGGGTCATATTCAGGATTGAAACTGCTTCCATCTGTATATCTGTTTCCTTCATACAAGCATTCTTGGAAATATAAAAAACATATGTATACTTGCATTTCAATGAGAAGAAACATTTGATAGAACAATATGCCTGAATTATTTACTACATATTTACATCATTGGAGCTGTAGTGATTTAGCGGTTAGTGTGCTTGTCTACCAAGACAGTGCTCCAGATTCAATCCCCAGCAGTTTGAAATTCAGAAGTGTCTGCTGAATGAACTGCTGTCTTGACTACATTTGATTGTACATTGCCAAGTCGTAGCAGAGCCAATGACGCAAAAGAGGGAGCAAAACTCCCGAACCAAAAGAGACATAAAAATAGGCATCTGACGTAGAACGGAGATCACATCAGTTTTGTTTGTCAATAGCTACGGTATTCGGATCATAGAGCTGGACGAGAAGCAGCACGTTCAAGTCATCTCCAATATATTGAGATATTTTCTGGCAGGACCATTTTATTCATGGCTAAGATGTATTAGAAAGGAGAACCATGGCATCTTATATGATTTGGGACAGATGCCGAATCTAGAAATGCAATTGAGCATATCGCATCAGAAGGACACTTCGGTAACCTTGGATGGACAGAAGAAATGAAGGACTGCAATACTAATGATGTGGGAGTTCTCAGTAGCTAGTATGGTCAACAGTTGAATATTTATCATGGATGTTTTCTTACGATCGTCCCGTCTGGCAGACCTGATAAAAATTTATTGAAATGTATTAATTGCCTGATTGACTACTGCTCAATAATATCAGCTAATAAACGTAGCCGCATCAATTTGTTTGCCAGCCTTCTAGTGAGTCCTTTTATTCAAGTTCCGTTGCTTCGTTGCTGGACAGTTGTTGGCACCTCTGGACTGTTTATATTCGAGCTTATGTTTGATATTATGCTCGATAACTCCACAGCATACATCAGAAAACCTAACCAGAAAAGATTATTTATAGTGTGCATCATTCTGCTGATAAAGACTTCAGTTTAAATGTTCGCCTGTATCGGTGGTTGTTTTCATCCGTCGAGCTTCTTAGTCATCATATTTTTTGGGGTTAAAAAAAAATTCATTTCTGTGTTATGGCTGTTAACAACCAATTCTGTGTCATGGCTGCTAACAACCAATTCTGTATCATGGCTGTTAACAACCAATTATGTGTCATGGCTGTTAACAACCAATTATGTGTCATGGCTGTTAACAACCAATTATGTGTCATGACTGTTAATAACCAATCCTGTGTCACGGCTGTTAACAACCAATCCAACCAATCCAAGGGAACTCATTGAAGACAAACAACTAAAATTAGGCATACCAACACCTATTCTGGAGAGGCTACTACTACTATGTACCGCCAACATACAATTCAATTTTCTAACTAAGTCATACCATAAAATTGACGGAGTGGCCATGGGGAATCCTCTTGGCCCTATTCTAGCGGACATCTTCATAGCACATTTAGAAGAAAAGAGATCCTCAGACATCAACAACTTGGCCTTTTACCGTCGTTATGTGGACGATATACTAATTATCACTACAGACGAGCTACAAGCAACATCGTTTCATGCCACAATGAACAAGACGCATAAAAACATCTCTCTATCTATGGAACACGAACACAACGAAGCGTTACCGTTCCTAGATATTCTATAGAGAGAAGAAGCAGCGGCTGCAGCAGGATATAACAATATGAAATGGAAACAAATAGGTATTTTAAACTCCTGCAAGAAAAAACGAACTAAACATCAACAAACGTTGCACATACCTTACAAGGAGATCCACGTGTCGCGAAATACAGGTGAAAAATCCGAAATCAGAAGCACTCAATAAATATAAAAATGAATAATAAAATAAGATAAAATACACACGAACGCATACAATACGACACACAGACGTTTCGATTCTCAGAATCTTTGTCAATGACAACACAGCTGTCAGAGTCTAAAGTATTGCCAGCAGAGATGCAGGGACATCGTTACGCCCGCCAGGCGAATAGTCCCTAGCGGGGATGCTGTAACATCGTTACGCCCGCCAGGCGAGTATTAGTTACCTGCCTGCGAGGTTGCCGGCTGACGAGACAGCCAACGGTCAGGCAAGGACAAAGCAGGACGCACGCAGGCCTCGTGAAGCCACTTCAGGTGGGCAGGCGCGTTGCAAGAAATAGCCAGACAGCTCTGGGACTCGGACTCGACTGGACATATGATGGGAGAAAGGCTTGTGTAGTTCTGTGGCCCGAAAGTCGAGTGCTTGTACATCTTGTGAGACTGATTGTAAGCTGTCGGTTGCTTGTAAGTGTATTGTTATAACTTATGTATTGTGATGATCATCTCTAGATCGTGATCTGTAAATAAATCCATCGAAACTTCGTGTCGTTGAGTCTCAAGTCAAATCACGTTGTATTTGTACTGTCTCACATGTGTTAGGTTAACGAGCCAGGTTTAAGACCCTGACATGTGTGGACGTGGTGGCATTCGTCCGGCTTTAAAATGAACGTGTTGGTTTAAGTAATTAACATTTAAAACCTAGATTTGTGAACTTAGAAATTTTTGTCCAACTTTAGAGTGCATTTAAATGTGATTGTGAAGGCTCATTTTGATAGATATTATTACATTGTTTGAACATGGAGACTAAATGTGAACGTACAGTGCATACATATTGTTTGATCTTGTAAACGTGTAAAACATTTGTGATTGTGGAACTTGTCACCGTTTTGACCTTGTCGACATTGTGAAGTTGTCGCCATTGTGACCTTATCGCTATCTTGTAAACTTGATGTCTATGTCCTTACTGAATGTCATCTTGATGTAAGTGATGTGTCATCAATGTTGTATAGTGTTGAGATATAGTTAGATTGTCTTTGAAAAGTGAGTTGTGTAAAGCAGAAAGTTTCGGAAAGAAAGTGACTTGTGATTTTGAAAAAAAAAATTGTTGACGGACAACATTACGACCTACAATTACACTCAACGCCATACAAACCTAATCAAAACTTAGTGACAAGCATACACACCACATCAAATAGACGCTAATTTATTTCCTCCAAAAACAAAGCAGTTTTTTCTGTGCCATCTGAAACCCTTGCCCGTAGAGGTCATTTGTGTTTTGAAGTAGCGACCCGACAGTTCCTAGTCCGAATTTCAACCGTTCTTCACCGCATCCAGGACACTTGAGTATATTTTTCTTTCTATATACTTTCGGATGCAAATTTAGGCACATATTGTAAATAGAACACAATTGTAAATTGTTCACTTTACTAACAACTTGTAACAAATTGTGTGTCAGATATTTCATTTGCATTTTCCATCATGTCGTCATTAAATGATTTCATCGATATGGGGTTAAAATTAAAGTTAACAGGTGACGAGTTGACAAAGTGGAGTGAAACTAAATACTCTGAACACCTTCGTGAGAAAGCTAATGAACGCGATGAAAGAGCGGCTGAAAGAGCTGCCAAGCAAGTAGAGGCAGAAACAGCAACCGCAGCAAAACAGGCAGAATTAGAACTGTCTGCAAAGACAAAACAAGCGGAGTTAGATATCGAACTGAAGAAGGCAGAGAGGGCAGCTCAAAGTAAACGGGAAGAGCTGAAAGTGCAATTAAAAATCAAACAACTTGATACTGAGACTGCCATAAACAAAGAGTCCAAGAAATCTGAGAGACTGGAGAAAGAAAACCAGTACAAGAAATATCAAGGTATCGTAAGAAATTATACCTCGGGTGACTGCATTGCAGCCTTCACCCAAAATTTTGAGACTTTAATGGACCATTACCATGTCCCATTGTCTGAATGGAATATTATTTATATGAGAAGTTTATCAGGGGAGCCTCTGAAAGTCATAGAGACTATCCCCAAAGACCTCAGGAAAGATTACCATTATCTAAAATCAAAGATTATGGCACATTTTATGTTAGATGAGGCAGGTTACAGAGAACAATTCAGCAAGTTGAGCCCCAAACCGACTCAAACGTTCTCTGACTACCTTTGCTTAGTCCGAGATATATTTTCCAAATGGACTTCAGCAGCTAAAATTGATAAGAACTATCAAAAGTTAGAAGATCTTATCATTAGAGATAAAGTCATTTCATCCATTCCATCAGCATTTTCAAAGTTTTTGCAAGAGAATGAATGTACGAGTGTAGAGCAGATTGAGAGACGTGGTTCGGCTTATTACACAGCCAACAAACATTGTTTTGCCAGTGAAGCTACTGAAACCAATTTTGTAGCATCGGCTAACTATGACAAACCCTATAGTAGGCAAAAACCGTATAAGCCTACATCAGAGAAGTACAACCATTGTAACTATTGTAGAATGTCACATCATCAAGGTGAGATGTGCGACAAGAACCCCGCATATCTTACATATTTACAGAACATCGTAAACAGACAAGATAAAGAGCGTAAATCCTTTAGAAATTTGCGTAAATGTTTCCTCTGTAAGGGGTATGGACATTATCACCATGATTGTAAAGGGAGGCAAATGACCAAGAAAGCCAATGCCGCCTTATTTGATAGTTCATCATCAGATGAAGAACAATCAGAGAAACACCCTGTGAACTCAGCACAGGCTTTTGATATGTTTAACGCAAATAAATGTACTGTTTGTAATACCTTTTATGAAGATGGTATTTTAACATGCGGCCACTCCATCCCTATTGCCAATGAAGAAGCTAATTTGGTGGTAGATTCCAAAGGCAGAATAAACATCCATCAAGGATATGTGAATGGCAAGCCTGCTACAGTCCTTCGGGACACGGGAAGTTCACTGATTGGACTGAAGAGAACGTTCATAATGCCTACAAACTATACAGGCAGGCACGTAACATGCAGAACATTCTCCGGCAATATTGAAAAGTACCCACTAGCATGGGCATATATTCAAACACCTTTCCTCACTGGGAAAGTAAAATGCGCAGCATTAACAAACCCAGTGTGTGATATTATAATTGGAAATTTACCAGAGGTGAATGATATGCCTCATGACATAACATCTCTTTGCATTAATGAGATCACAACATCTCCATCAAATGTCATCATTGATACTGTTGTACCACCTAATGAATGTATGGTAGCTAATGTAGCACTAAGATCTCATGACATCATTGATAACACTGTTTCATCACCATCTGATATCATTGAATGTGTGAACGCAGTAACTAGATCTACTGCTAGAATGCAAGATGAAATTAATCAAACTGAGGCAATAGAAATGCTTAGCCCAGTATTACTACCTCCTAAAACCATGAAGGAGACTTTTGTAACAGCCCAAAAGGCTGATCCTTCATTGTCAAAATATTTTAATCTGATCGGCCAAAAGCCAAAGTTAACCAAAAATGCAAGATGGCATTTTGCTTTGAAAAATTGTATCCTCACCAGGTATTATACCAGAGGTGACACCACAACAGAGCAAACTGTTTTGCCAATTGAGTATCGTAAGCAAGCCTTACATCTTGCCCATGATATACCGCTTGCAGGGCATATGGCATACGCTAAGACCAGATCAAGATTATTATTACAGTTTTATTGGCCCAAATTCTGCAATGACATTAAGCAATATTGCAGGAGTTGTGATATCTGCCAAAAACTTGTAAAGAAAGGAAAAAACCCACAGGCAAAGTTACAAATTACTGACTTAGCCAGTCGACCTTTTGAGAAAATATCTGTCGACATAGTGGGCCCTCTTAATCAGATAACAACCAGAGGGAATAAATATATATTAACTGTTATTGATCAATGTAGCCGCTGGCCGGAAGCGATTCCGCTAAAGAACATAACTGCCAATGATATAATGGAAGTTTTCTTCCATATATTTTCACGGATAGGATTTCCAGACACTATCCAATCAGATAGGGGAACTCAGTTCATCGCCGCATCTACTCAAGCTTTCACCAAAATGTTAGGAGTGAAGCAATGTTTCAATTCCCCGTACCATCCTCACTCGAGTGGAATTATAGAAAAATTTAACGGTGATTTAAAGCATATGCTTGCTAAAGTCACGCAAGAGCACCCCAATAACTGGGACGTATATTTACCTGCTATTCTCTTTGCTTATCGCGAGGTGCCACATGCTAGTACAGGTTTCTCTCCTTTTGAACTTATCTATGGTGCCAAACCACGTGGCCCATTAAGCATCTATCATCAAATGTTAACTGAATCCACTCCTTTACTCAAACCCATATCATCATACGTATATGTTACATCATTGCGTGAAAGAATCATCAAATCTTGTATAATTGCAAAGGATGCACTAAAATTATCTGGTGCTACATATAGACAATATGCTGACAAAGGTAACAGGACAATAACGTTGACACCTGGACAGGACGTTCTTCTTCTTCTACCTAGTGACAGACACTTATTGACTGATTCTTGGCAAGGACCATTTAAAGTGACGAGACAGATTTCACCTGTAGACTATGAGATCCAAATAAAAGACAAACACAAAATATTCCACGTCAATATGCTAAGACCATATTACAACAAAGACAACGAACAAGACGATACAACAGCATGTACAGTGATAATAGACCATGAAGATGACGAGGCTAGTGACGAAATTCCAACACCTGCATTAGACACGACGAACTGCTTGAAGGAAATTAAGATCAACCCAAAGTTAACTCAAGCAGAAACAGACAGTTGCAAACAGCTCATACAACAGTACAACACCATTTTCTCCAACAACCCAGGACAAACAGAATTAGTACAACATCACATCACACTCACGTCAAATACACCTATAAAATGCAGACCATACACCATTCCATTGCATTACAAAGAACACTTACATCAAGAGATCATCAGCTTAGAGAAAATCAACATCATTAGACGATCCCAATCAAATTTCTCATCTCCAATGGTCATAGTACGCAAAAAGGACAACACAATAAGACTCTGTGTCGACTATAGGAAATTAAATAAGATAACTCTTTTAGATTTAGAGCCAATGGCAAACTCTGAAGATCTATTGACAGAACTGACAGACGCTAGGTTCTTTACGAAGGTAGACATGACAAAAGGTTACTGGCAAATAGCAGTAGACGAACAGAGCAGACATCTGACAGATTTTGCCACACCTTGGGGACTGTACGAATGGTGCAAACTTCCATTTGGGCTTGTCAATGCCCCAGCAACATTCGTACGTATGACACGACTTCTACTAGTAGACATACCAAATATTATCTGTTACATAGACGACATTTGTGTTCACACAAAGACAATGACAGACCACATAAAGACATTAGAACAGACATTTGAACGCATTAGACAGCACGGACCGACGGTAAAGCCTGCAAAAGTAGACATAGCCTATCAGGAAATATCTTTCTTGGGGTACAAAATATCCAATGGCTTTGTCACGACAGACGATAACATTGTGTCCAAGATACTAAAACTCTCACTTCCGACTACGAAAAAGCAAGTCAGAAGTTTGTTGGGACTTATAAATTATTATAGGCAGTTCATACCAGATTTTGCTGAACTGACCGAAGTATTTACTAACTTACTAACAAAAGATCAACCCGAGAAAATTGTAAGCAATGAATGCCTAAAATTTGCATTCCATAAAGTATTATCTTATTTCTCTGAGAATAGTTTAAAGAATCCCATTCTCAAATTGCCAAATTTTCTTATTTCTTTCAGATTACGCACAGACGCGAGCTCCGTAGCGATTGGAGCAGTTCTGTTACAGGAACATGATAACATCCTACATCCTGTATATTACTTCTCGAGAAAATTAAAACCTAGAGAACGCTCTTGGTCGACACCGCAGGTGGAAGCCCTTGCTCTAGTTGAGGGTATAACTAAATTTTCCAGATTCCTTCTGGGACGTCATTTTATTGTGGAGTCTGACAGTAGTCCGTTGAGATTATCAATTCAGGTGTACCTTCCAACCAAATGATAGCTCGCTGGTCTCTTAAACTTCAAGATTACAGCTTTGAAGTTCGACACATCGCGGGCAGAACCAACACGATTGCCGATCTTTTGTCCCGTTGTCCGACCGACCCAGTAAGCACCAATGTCTGAGTGCAGTGTGTAAAATACACTCAGACCAACACAGCCATGCATCAGTGAAGTTTTTTTTTCACGAAAGCTGTGTATGTCTATATGATGTGATAGGGTGTATTCCCAATATATATAGTTTTTCTTATTTTATTATTAATGTAGTGATTGTCGTGAATAATTGTGTAGTGTGTGGTAGAAAGAGAACTTTATTAATTGTATATATTACGAAACAAGAACAGTGCCACATTCACTCTGAACTTACCGCAAGCGAACTATCCAATTTATCCGTGGTATCTGCATTTGGAACATATCCAGTGATATTTTAACTCTGTGTGTGAAAGTGTGACCTGAACATTGACATCTACACCACTTCAGTCAATCGAAATCCAGAAGTTTTTCCAGTGAAACAACCAACACATGAACGATCAGAACTTTGCACATTCCGTTTTACTACATCAGACCGGAACAAGTGTGTTCTACAAATTTTCAACATCAGCTGTTTCGTGTGTACTTCCGGATGAGTTAGAAATTTAGTTTAAAAGTAGCAGACGACAAACAAAAGCTTAAAAAGTTATAACACTTCTAAACTATTTACGATTCAATAATTTCGAATACACACATTGTGTATTAAGATTTTTCATTTAGTGTAATCTTAGAATCATATCTTGATTAATTTATTCATACTACCGACATTTTTTCGCTAGTATGGAGAAACATCAAGCTATGACGCTGAGAAATAGAAGAATTATTGTAAGATATTATATTTCTTAATTTTTGAAGTTATGTCCCTTTCATTTAATTGTTATTACATTATTACACCAAGGGCGTTAATTGAAATGTATATGATGATGTGTTGTATATAAATAACCATGTTGTTGCCAGATTGTTAACACGCCAAGAAGCCATCTACTGGGCATGGTAGAGTGTTACCGACATTGCAGACCGACACAAGAACTCCTGGCCAAATGAGGTCAGAGTTTGAGCGTTGAATGCGGCTTATATAAAGCCGTATTACAGTCTTGCCAGATGTTTTTTGTCTCAAAAAGCATATTATTACTTTTTTTTTAAAGGCTGCAAGGTAGTTGCTTGGGAAGCTGTTACTACCGATCTGACTGGGTCAATAATGCAATTAAAGTAATCAGCCACCGAGAGGATGAAGCTTGACGAGTGTTAAAGGTTGAACACCACATGTCTTTAGATACAATGTCCATTTCTTATGTGTTTCTATGCCAAGATATGTGTTTTTGTATTTCTACACCAAAATAATTGTATATAACAGAAAGGTTGACTCTGACAGGTTAAAAATATTAACCCAGTATTGTATATAGAGTGTACATGAAAGATAACATCTTTCATGAAGAAGCCCCGGGGGGAGCATGTCAGAGTCTAAAGTATTGCCAGCAGAGATGCAGGGACATCGTTACGCCCGCCAGGCGAATAGTCCCTAGCGGGGATGCTGTAACATCGTTACGCCCGCCAGGCAAGTATTAGTTACCTGCCTGCGAGGTTGTCGGCTGACGAGACAGCCAGCGATCAGGCAAGGACAAAGCAGGACGCACGCAGGCCTCGTGAAGCCACTTCAGGTGGGCAGGCGCGTTGCGAGAAATAGCCAGACAGCTCTGGGACTCGGACTCGACTGGACGTATGATGGGAGAAAGGCTTGTGTAGTTCTGTGGCCCGAAAGTCGAGTGCTTGTACATCTTGTGAGACTGATTGTAAGCTGTGGGTTGCTTGTAAGTGTAATGTTATAACTTATGTATTGTGATGATCATCTCTAGATCGTGATCTGTAAATAAATCCATCGAAACTTCGTGTCGTTGAGTCTCAAGTCAAATCACGTTGTATTTGTACTGTCTCACATGTGTTAGGTTAACGAGCCAGGTTTAAGACCCTGACAACAGCTAACAACGAGATACAGCAAACAAAAGACCACAATACACTAACACACGATCTATAACTTAGCCTCGTGAGGCCGGAAAGGTGACTTGACCAGCTGAATTAAAAATGGGTTGCCAAAAAGGATTGGAGTAGCCAAAAATATGTGAACAGTCTGCTATGAAAATATAGGAAAGTGAGGACAATTAAGTTAGATATGGGGGGGGGGGGGGGAACAGCATAGTAATAGATAGTGTGAACAATTAGGGAAGATGCCACAGTTATACTGTGGCGTCCACAACCGTATTAATTCCGGCTGGGTGGATGCATCCCAGATTGTTGATTAGTTGGCATTCAATTTTAAGTCTGACGCCGCTATTGGAGAAGCAAGGTTTTAGTGCGGTGACACATGCATCGTCGGCTCCATTATGGTTGAAGGAATTGAAATGGTTGGGGACAGGTTTGTCAGCGCCCTGATTGATGTCCCTGAGGTGTTCCCTGAAACGATCCGCAAGACGTCTGCCCGTTTGGCCAATGTATTTCATGTCACATCGTTTGCAGATGATAACATCTAGATATTCTAATGAGACGTAGAGCAGACGGAACAATTCAAAGATCGGTGTATCGCAAAGGGACATGGACTGGCCAATACCTAAATTTTCAGAGCTTCACACCTGTCCAGTACAAACGGGGCTTAGTACGGACCTTGTTTGACCGTGCTAGAAAGATATGCACCCAGGACACACTGACAGAGGAATTTGAAACTCTGAAGAATGTCTTAAACCTGAATGGGTACTCCACAGGATTTATAAAGCGCCACTGCCAACAGCCCAAACCCAAAGCAGACGTAACTACAGTCCCTAAACTCAAGGTATTCATCCAGCTAACCTTTCGAGGGGATGACGTAATGCAACGTCTACAAGACCGGCTTACTACAGCAGTAGGCCGAACATTCTGTGCGGCAACTCCAATCATTAGATTTAAAACCGTACCGATTCCTACACCAGCAGTCAAAGAGCCTGTTCCTCTGTACGCCACAAACAATTGTATTTACCAATTCACATGTAGATGCCAGGCCGTTTACATTGGTAGAACAGAGAAACAACTTAACAAACGGGTGTCAGAACACATACCTCAATGGGTCAACAAGATACAACACACAGGAGATGCTAGCCTCGTGGGGTCAACACACCGGAAGTTCCCGGTGTCTTCAATCGGTAGGCACATTGTCGACAGTGGCCATATGATGGACAGAGATACTGCCTTTCGCGTGTTGTTTAACACACAAAATACTCGCTTGTTAAAATTTGCAGAAGCAAATATGATCTATCAACGCAAGCCAGAATTGTGTAAACAGAAAGACATGTTAGTCAGCTTAAAATTACCGTGGTAGATAAGTGACATTACTGTGCGAATATGTGTATATTTCAACTTGAACGATTTATCTAGTTAATTCACGTAAGTTGTGTGATTTCTGCAGTATGTACCTGACGAGATGCAGCGAAATATGCCAGGCAATAAATCGTGCAATCTATTGTTTGTGTCTTCGTTTTTCAAAACCAATCCTGTGTCATGGTTGTTAACAACCAATCTTGTGCCATGGCTGTTAACAACCAATCCTGTGTCATGCTTGTTAACAACCAATTCTGTGTCATGGTTGTTAACAACCATTTATGTCATGGTTGTTAACAACCAGTTCTGTGGCATGGCTGGTAAGACTTAGATGAGAAAGAAATGTTTATAGTCATCATCAGCAGATGTCTTGCCAACTGCCATGACATGCAGCAAAATATGCCAGGCAATAAATCATGCAACATATCGTTTGTGGCTTCTGTGTTTAACTTCACTAAGGGAATACATTGTTTTGTAGCACATATCTAGAACGATTGCTATTTTTAACTTTCTCAATATGATTGCATGGGCCAGCATAAACTTTATTCATGCAGTCCTGAAGTCTTCTTATACTGACAGGTACAAGTATCTTGGCAATTTTTGCAGATTCTTTCATCCTTGTTTTTAAGCCGCATGGTTCTTGTTAATAGAAGGTTTTAATATCAATGAGTATCTTTTTCCCAACAAAGATTCTAAAACTTACTTTTTTTTTTGCAAATATGGATAATGTAGAAACCATGTGTCTTTATCAAAAACATATCTTCCCCCCCCCCCCCCCCCCCCCCCTAGGTTTCCCTTGAAGTGGATACTAAATTAACTATTTCTCTTTTTCTTTGGTATGATATTTACTTTCACTTTAAAGTACACATTTTGTTCTGTTTTCAGTGTACTCAATTGTCTCTATTCTAAAATATAAAAATTATTTTCCCCAGTACTGCTTGAATCATAACATACATGTAAAAATTAATAAACACAGCCATTAAAATATCAACAACAAGTGACCCATTTACCTAGACCACAGGATGAACAACAGTGTCCCTGCAGAGTGACGGGGTTTTCACAGTCAGCCCTGTCACACTGTAGGGATGCGCACACCACACTACCACTGACGCAGGTGCAGGTTGAACAGGGATTTGGTGAGAATTCTTCTCCATCTCTGTACACTTTATTTTTGTACAAGCAGTCTGAAATAAATAAACATTTCTGGTAAAAATGGCAGATAAAAATAACGAATGTTACAATATATATAGAAAGAAAGTGTAACATTTTATTATATTAAAAGGAAAGGGTCCTATAGCCTTAAGGCATGTTTGGTACATGGTGCTAGCTCCATATTTTTATAGATCATTCTGTATTCGATAAGCAATGTGGCCATATCATCTCCTGGTACTCATTCTACTCTGGATCAAAGGGAGCCCAAGTGAATTGAAAATATTGCCCACCACGACTGGGATTCAAACACATCACCATATTATTCCATATTATCATGTGACTACAATACAAATAATAAAATGTGACCGTGGATGAACACATACACTTACGTTTACACTGAGGGCAGCATTCTTCAGGCGATGTGTAAGGATGTTCACAACTTGGTACATCACAGACGAGCTCTCTGCATTTCACTTGACCAGCCTACGTACAAATATGTTAATATTAGTTGTGCTTCGACACTGAACAAGCATGCTGACATTGATACATTAATGAAATATAGTTCAGTCTGAGTATAAAATTACTGAGCCATGCTGATAATTTTACTAAGTTTACATATAAGTAAAATGGCGACGACGTGACGCGTTTATTCTTCAGGGAGACGCTGTATGGTGTTTTCCTGTGGATTATGTGGTGTTATTTCGCATTCGTTTACTGGAAGTGTTCAAAAGAAGCCATGGAAGGCAGGTGGTGGATGAAATTTTGAGGGCAGCCGACAGATACTTGTTGGTTATGGTCTCAAGTTTCGCGAGGGCAGGCAGAAGATCTCTTTAGCGGGACAATGTCTGCGGTCACCCGGCCAGTATGGTCACTGCCAGGAAGGAAAGCAACGGCAAACTACCTTCTTTAAAAGTGCCTATTTCATTATGATTCACCTAAAGACAAATAGATCGAAGGGAACAGACCAAGGGGAAAATCGAGAAGAAAATACCTGGATGGCTTGGCCACATGGCATGGTCGAGACAGGAACACTGAGCTGATCCACGACTCTGGTGATCGAGTGAAAAGGCGAGTCATGACCGCCCACGCTTTCGTGCATGGCACATGATTGATTGATTGCATATAGGGTGTATTTTTAATGACAGTGGGGTGTTTGAAAATATTGCTATTCAAAGTTTTGTATTCACCCTCTGTGGAGTTCATGCGATAGGAAAGGCAAATACAAAACTTGGAACAGCAATATTTTCAAATCCTCCATAGTCATTAAAAATACACCCTGTATATCATGAAACAAGAAGAAGAAATATACTGACATTCTACAAGATCAGAACATCGAAGAAACTAGCTCATAAACAGTGTCATGTTTTAAAAATTGAAATACTTTGGCCATATTAAACATCACAGTGGCTTGGAAAGATCAATGGTGGAAGGCATGGTTCCTGGTAGAAGAGGCTGTGGTCGACCAGCATGAAGATGGACACATGACATTACACACCAGCATGAAGATGGACACAGAACATTGCAGACCAGCATGAAGATGGACACAGGACATTACATACCAGCATGAAGATGGACACATGACATTACACACCAGCATTAAGATGGACACAGAACATTACAGACCAGTATGAAGATGGACACAGGACATTGCAGACCAGCATGAAGATGGACACAGAACATTACAGACCAGTATGAAGATGGACACAGGACATTACAGACCAGTATGAAGATGGACACAGGACATTACAGACCAGCATGAAGATGAACACAGGACATTACAGTCACCTTGGGCTGAGGGTGTATGAAGCAGGAGAGATGACCAGAGACTAAGAAACTTGTTGGTAGATCATGATGAGAGCGATGTTCTGCAAAATACCTGCTATATGATGATGATATGTTCTTAAATGACATGTGCATTCTTGACATGAGCTTGGCTTCCAAATGTCACCTGGGCCACGATCACCACAATCCTGACATACAGGACAGCACTGACCCTTAGGCTTGATGAGATTTCTGCATTCACACACACTAGGGCAATCCACAGCTGCATATAATGGCCTGAGTGTTGTTGGACGGCGGCGAGATGCACGTTCTCATTGTTCACTATGGGATGGAAAAACTGGCCACCTATTCCTTGCACTCAGGTCTACAAAAATGTGATGTTCCGAATACTGTACATACCCACCGCTTGTTCCTGCTACATGACTTTTTAGAACACTCATTCTTACCTGACATGTGCATTCTTGACATGGGCTTGGCTTCCAAATGTCACCTGGGCCATGATCCCCACAATCCTGACATACAGGACAGCACTGACCCTCAGGCTGGATGACATTTCTGCATTCACCTACACTAGGGCAATCCACAGCTGTGCACTGCACATTGCCTACTTCACAGCGGCATTGTTTACATGGATCCTCAGGTGATCTGATTTTACTCCCAGATAGCATTTTTTCACCTCTGTAATCACAACCTACAGTAAGAAGAAAGCATTTAAAAGTCACAGTCACTATTATTGATTATGAATTTAAAGTATGTAAGATGTTATATTATACCCTTATAGTTACCCAATAATTGAAAAGTCCATACTGTTTTTTTTTACTTTCAACGAAAGACCTAATGAAAATCCCATGTGCAAGCTAGGCTAATTAGGTGCTTATACATTTACATTAGTGACTTTTCCCATTGTAAAAGGCAGGTCTTGACAAGTACTCACATAACAATACTTCTAAAATTATCACATTCAGGAACATAAGTGTATTATTGATTTATTCCCATCATTTGGTATGTTCTGCAGTGTTTTTATTACTGACCAATCCTTCGTTTTTCAATATTTTCTTATTCAATAGACCACTTGTTTTTATTTTTCCAACACAAACACATACAAGCTCTCTCAATGCATATAACTCCTGCGTGATCTGAATGTCATGTGACCTTCTCATAAAGTAATGTTTGGGAAGAAAGTGTTGTGATTTCCCCTAGACCTCCACACATCATCGGGCTAGTAAGGCAAACAAAATAAAGCTGCATTACTGAATTAAGATGTTTAAAATCACTGTGTTTATTCATTACTACGGTTACCACTGATTTCTAAAGTTATCAGCTTTTACAATCTCATTCTCTGTTTCTTAGTAACGGCTTTTGTTAAATATATTTAACTTGTACAAATTATCAAGATAAATAATAAAGGATAAAATAAGATTTATAGGTCTGTTTTCTACATTTTGTATGTATAATTGTGAATTGTGGAGTGGTTTAGAGCTATGACTTTCACCTATTACTTAAAAACTGCTGGGTTCAAATCCATTTGAAAACAGTATTCTTCTTACAGTAGGTTGTGATTACAGAGGTGAAAAAATTTTCACAGTTGGTAATGGGAGGTGACGTTTCAGAAAATATGTCACAATCTTTGGGCACCAATGTTTCTACTAATCATCATCATGTACCATGGCAATAAGCCTGGCTGCCATGGCTTGCCAACCAACACAATCACCAGCGTCTCAGATCGTGTCTGTGTTCTTACTCTGATTACGCCATGTGGTCACTGCCATCCAGGTATTATTGTTACTTTGCTCTTTTCCCATTAAGTTTGCCAGTTGTCACAAAGTTTTCAAGTTTATTTGTCCTAATAATAATGTTTCCATTACATTTTCTAGAATAGATGCATGTTATTTAATCAAGCTAGCTCACACGTAGGTTCTGCTAAAGAATTTTATAGCAAGCCTCACATCCTTGAACGTTTATAGACTTTCATATTATGCTTGGTTGAAGTCTTTTCTAAAATGTACATAGTGTGTTGAGGGTGTCTTTATTAAATTGTGAAGCCAGTATTTGTAGCTGATATTTCAAAGTGCTTATGATTAGAGGCCAGTATTTACTGCTGAAATGCATATATTACCTTTCAATAAGCCAACAGTATAAACACCCTTAGAAAGTTAGGCAGAAATGGGGATTCTCAACTAAATGAATCAACATTAATAGTCAGAATGCAAATGTTTGGTCTGAAGATCAGAATAGGGATTGAAGATCAGAGTAGTCAGAAAACAGCAAAACACAAATTGCATGAGGCAGCTTGTCAACCAAAACATAATAGGGACATGTATAGAATGTAGTGATAAAATGAACTGAAAATCATTATAACTGTAGCCAAATCTGGAAATAGGCCCTTAAACTTTTACAATATTAGCAAACTTTGAGAATAGCCATGAACTAAACATGGTAAAAACTTATATCATTTAAGAGGTCTTGTGACTTATGATCTGAAGATACATTCTACATGATACTAGAGCACAAAAATATCCAATTTATAAGTAAATGGATAAATTGCTTATCAATGTTTGTTTTTAAATAACAAGATAAAAACTATAGTAGTACCTGTTCAGGAATCAAATACACAACAGAAATCCATACTTGCCTTCACAAGAAGGACAGCATTGGTCTGGCAACATTACTGGGTACTGACATCTAACCTGGGGACACTCCAGAGGCAGACAGCTAATCCTTCCATCCTATAACAATAGTTTTAGTTACAGCTACAGTTGGAAGTGTATGGACATGTATGTACTTACACATGTACTAAAAATTACATGTTTCCACACAAGTGTTTCAGTTTGGAAACTTATAGTTGCTCATGCAAAACATTGATAACCATCATCATTTTCCACTTTTGTCGTCAAGCATTGTGGGGAGGAGTTTTTGGCGTTCCAGTGCCCGATGGGTGGCACTGGATAGTGTCTTTCTGTGTGATTGTACAATGCGATTGTCATCAATCCATTGTCTTCTCAGCCGTCTTATTGCTCTCATGTCAAATCTTCTTTAGTGTAGTGCCAGTGAAGGTAACTGATGATCTGCATTAAAAAAATATGGCCGAACCATTTGATCTTCTGCCTTTAAATATATGTGGCACAAGGTGTTGATCCCACTGCTTGATAACATCATTTCTTAATTGGTCTCCGATGGTTAAGTTGGCAGCTCTTCTCGGGCATTTAATTTTATAAGTGTTGATTTTGAGTATGTTTGATTTGGATAATATCTAAGTTTGACACTGATAGCATAGAGTTGGTATGAATATGCTATTTATTATATGCTGTAACCAAAATCAAACAATCTGGCGATAAATTATATGTATTTGAAATAAAATGTACTTACTAAACAAACACAAGAAGAACATGACTGATTCGACCAGGTCTCACCCTCATTTCTTGTACTGCCAGTTTCATCTAAACAGCCTAAAAATAGCAATTTACAATGATTACTTAAACAGCCATCTTATAGTGAATTGTATTTCTTAGTGTTATAATGAATTATGATAAAATTTAGCATATCTGACAAGTCACAAAGTGGAGATATGATTTAGAGAATCCAACTTGACAAATCTATAGACAAAATAATATTCAAAATAGTAGACAAATAAAATAGCCATGATAATAAAGTTTGTTGCCACAGCTTAATTAAAGACAGACACCACACAACAGCTGCTTGACATGTCTTTTGAATATAAAAAAGGAAAAACATTTTGAGTGAAATAAGGCCAATTCCAAGACATTTCAAGGATATTATCTTTCATTTAAAAAATGGCTACACAAGTTAAGGCATTTTGGAAAACCAGTAATAAGAAGAAGGGAAGAGAATGTTTTTATTTTTCTTTATCTATTCAGCTTTATATGTTTATATTCAATTGGTGTAGACATTTATAAAGTCTTAGTTTATTTAAAATACTATGAAACAACTTAACCTGGCATCGAGAAACCTTGAAATTCTTTTGTGTGAGTGTGTGCTTATGTGATACAAATGACAAGTTGGTTAGCAAGTAGCTCACTGTGGTATATCGTACTTTTATCATCACATTACAGGTGATGAATTTTAATTATAAAACAAAAAGAAGAAAATCCTATTATGTTAACAAAAGTATGATTACATTTGTATAAATTTAAGCAACGGTTAAGTTGATAGGGAACAGCACTGATAATGTCATGAGCATGTTTCGATGAGGGTTCGAAGCTTAGGCTCGTTGTGTGCTAAGTGAGGCAGACTTACCACCCATTCCTCTGTGCATTCACACCTACAAAATGAAATGGCCCCATCATATTACAGACCCATAGGAACTGCTTCAGGAGAAATCAAAGAGATGGTTAAGCTGTAACACAGGGTCAAAAGGGGTTAAAACTGTAACTAAAAAGTACCTGAGCAGTTAACAATTTGCCCAGAGAGTCCATCATACCATTCCCGACTGCACATTCCACAAGACCTGACCCTGCACACAGCTGCTGGATTACCTAATAAATAAAACAAGCAACATGAACAGTAAGATACACAAATGCAGATAGAATTCTATATTTTACTTTACTTATCACATAAGTCCGGCTCCGTGGCGATGGGGTTACGGACACAGTTTGTAATCCCACTTACTTGCGTTTGAAACACAGCTGCAGACGATTTGGCAGCAAACCTTCTTGTGTTGGTTTTTACAAAATGGCATGGGTGTTCAGAAAGCAATGGCTAGCTACTGAATGTAAACTTGCCAAGATATCACAACAGCAAAAAATGCTGGTGTTGACTGTGATATCCTGTAAAGGACATGCAACTAACTTCTACTTTTATCACATAGGAATTGCATCAAATTCTTGAACTTGTTATCATTAGAAAGATGTTGTCAACAAACTGATATAAATGTCAGCATCCATAATAAATAATACTTCATAACTTAACCATTGTACGTACAAGTAAAAGGTCCCCATTTCATGCCATGGGATGTATTGGGTATGTGGTAATAGCCCTAAATTTTTAGACTGATTGGCACTCAATAGTAGATGTGGTCAATATAGCCCTGGCTGCGTTTACTTCTCAGGACATTTTTGGTATCTATTTTAGACTAGGTCGACCTGGGAGTCCAGATGATTTTTTAAAAAACCGTCTTGATAGAGATGTGAATACATGACCACCACGCCGGCACATAAGTTTGCTAGCTATTGCACAACGGTGGCTCTCGTGTTTCTGGCCAAGCCTAGACACAATTATTGACATAGCATTCTTGAGTAAAATGTGTCTTGTCAGTACACATTCTAATAATCAATATCCAGTAATTTAAAAAAAAAAACAACAACTAGTAAACAGAAGGAAACAAAACAAGATGGAGGACAGTTTGGATTGAATATCAAATACATAACCGATTAACCTTGACATCTAGGGTAGTGAATGATTGCATTAATTTTAGAAATGAATGTCATACTCATACAGCCTTCAAGCTGACAGCAGACAACAGTAATTTAATTTAGAAAAAAGAGAAGATTGGCTTTCCAATTAAATTGAATGTTCTGATCTTAAACAAAACTGAATGTTACCTGGACAAACACGCTCTGCACACAGGTCATCTGAACATATGGTATGCGGCTCACCAAGATTGCAGTGAGTATAAACATTTGACACCAGACACAGTCTAAACAATGAAAGGATAAATAGACACATTAAAACAAAATTATCAAACAATGTGTTTCTTAATACTGCACTTTATTATTATTATTAAACGTACACTTTATTATTATTATTAAAAGAGACAAATTCCTTTCTTTAGAATATTGATCTGTTTTACTTCATGACTTTAGATGCTGGTTAGTGATATACATTAATATGGAGTGTATCACAAGAGATCTTTCTTTGTCATTTCCTTTAAACTGTTATTATCCATCCTTGAATTGTTAGCTGTTTCACAAATATTTTAAATAATATTATCTAAAAGTATGTATTATACCTTCAAATAATACATCTGCATTCAGTTTCAAGCATTTATATACAAATAATTGTAAAAGATTTAGAATTTTCAATGGATTTTCACATCCATAAAATTATAAAAAGTTAAGCAAGCAAACATCATTTATAATAAATGAAGTTCAGAGCTTTGTTTGCATTCCAACGCAAAGTTGGAATATTTACTACACAGAAAATAAACGTTGCTCAACAGTTTAAGATAACAGCTGGATAAAACAACATATCACCAGTATTAGACCAAACCTACAAAATCTGTAATCACTTGATGTTGCAGACTGACATTATATTGGTGTGCTTTGTTTAGGACATCCATACCATTGCTGGTGTGGGCTGGAAAAATGATGTTGATGTACAACAGATTAAAACAACGTAACAAAAGAGAGTAAAGGACCAGATGATACCCCGGCTTACGTCTTCAACAGAGTTGCTATCAGTAAAGTTGCCAGATGTGAACCAGAGTTTCCAGGCTGGGGAATAAAGGCTGCTTGCCTAAGTAGTTGCCACACGGTGTACAGGGTAGGCTGTTTATAAAAATCTTTGAGGCTTACCAAGGATTGAATATACTTCCAAGTGCGTGAGGTGGACACTCTGACCCCTCAACCACCCACTCCTCAGCTTGTTTATCACAAGTAAAGGACCCTTCTCCATTCCTTGAGGTGCATTGGGTTTTTGTACTAGCTCCATACTTTTACAGAATAATCAGTACTTCATGAGTGATGTGGTCATTATGACACCGGCCGACTATACTTCCAGAACATTTCCTGGTAGCCATTTTAGCCTTGGTCAACCTTGGATCTCAAGTAAATTTAAAAAAATCCCAGACTAGATGAGGATTCGAATACATGACCATTGGGCTGGCAGGCAAGCATGCTAGCCACTATACTACATGATTTCAAACTTGCCTATTAGTCACCTAAAATGGATTGAGGAACAAGTTATGGGAAATGAGGAGCAGATGGCCTAGGAGTTATAATACTGTGCTTTGCTGACATTTTGCAAACCTGATGAAATGAAAATTACTAGATGATTTATAATCTCAGATTTACAAATTCTGTAAAATGCACACAAGTTAACGACAGTTACCTCAAGTCTGGTGCTATGGGCAGCCAAATAAGATCCTTAGTGACACTTGTTTCTCTTGGCATGTAAGAACTGTCCACCATGTGCCCATGAATGTGCTGATGGTAGACTGTATCTAAAAGTGATCTCTGATCATAACGGTTAAGCCAGTAGTTGCGAGCTGTGTGGTCTGAAAGTGGGACAAGCTGCGGACATATTCTCTTGATGTTAATCAGAACTGTTGCATTCAGATCTTTCAAAGCTGTAGAGATGTAACGCTTCACAAGGATATGAATTGGGCCCAAAAAGTAATAATTACACGTCCTGCGATCAAATCCTTTTGTATCAAAACCAAAAATGTCATAACCATTTCTATCAAACCCGTCTTGATTGTAACCATATTTGTTGTATCCAAAATTGTCAAATACCCCTAATGTTTGAATATCAACATTAGGTAAATATGAGCCATTGATATATAAACCATATGGTGTAAGACCCTGTTGACTGAAGCCATAGCGATTATATCCAGACCTATCATAACCTTTGGCATCAAAATCATCAAGATTGTAAGAGTCAGTATAAAATCCATATCTATCAATTCCTGAATCATCAAAACCATTACGTTTAAAACCTTCTGAATCATATCCCTGTCTGTTGTAGATTCCTCGCATGTCTGGGCTGCCTGAACTGTCATACCCCTCAACATTAAAGCCGTCCTTGTCATAGCCTTGCCTGTTGAAGTCATGTCGATCATAGCCATGAGAATTATAATCGTACACTCTATTGACACTCACATTACAAGGAACCCCTTCTGTGATAGGCAAGTAATCCACACACAGTTGACTTCTAGAGTCAAAAACATCATCAGGAGTGGTTTTGAATGGATCTAATCTGGCATATCGATACTTCAGTGGAAATAATAACAGTCCTTCTGGGTGTCTCTCTTGCCAGTCAGTCCATAATTTGTCAACAAATGCCATTACTGAATAATACAGTGGATCATAACTGGCAAAGTCTGAGTCCATGTGACCACCAATAAATGTTTGGTACATTCTAGCAAACATTTCCACTTGCAGTCTAAATGTATCATAATCTGGCTCTCGAAGTGCTAACTCAATGTTAACTACAGAGGGCAAACTTATAGAAAAGTTGAATCGCCTACGCAAGCAAGGGGACAAATAAAGGTGATCATAAGATTTGAATGGGTGATACCTAACACAATCATTATCACCACCATTTCCACCCATTACATTTGCAGCCCAAATGAGTGATTTGTATGGTTTGCCAGCATCTATTGTCCAATCATAATAGGGTATGGCTATGCCACAGTCAATGTTCTGAATGGCCTGTTCAACAAAGCGAAGGAATTGACGATTCCATGGAAGGAACATTGGATTTCCAGAGGCTTGGGGCTTGTTTGAGGCATAGATTGATGCAAACCTGTACCACTCAGAAGGGTATCCTGTGTCTTGAAGAAGCCTTCGAACAGCCAAATGATATCTAAAAAAAACAAAAAACAAAGGGAAAATAGCTTTAAATAAAAAACTGAATGGCCTAGCTTTGTGGAAAAAAAAAGATGACAACATACAGTACATGCCATAAGCAATGAAAACTCCAGCAATTAAACAGAGCAGAAAAGATCAAATGCAGTACTGAAATCCAACACTGATAAGCAAATAATAGATAACGTAAGGTAATAAATATTAAGAGAAGATGAGTAAATATTTAGATTTACTCTTATGCTTGTTAATAAATTGTACATTAAATAATTAGTGCTGAGGGAAGGACCATGGAACAAGTGCAGACATGTTCTGTATCAAATTATTACAAAGAATGCCCGATGTGAAATTGAAATAGGGTCTAGGATCACAATAGCCCGAAAAGAATTTCACAAGAAATTAACACTTTTAACATGAGTAACATAATTAATGAGCTGTGCAAAAGAATATTCACTACATATATATGGTTATAGCTCCATACAGTGTTAATATTCTTGTTTATTTCCTGTATGGGTCCTGATAACACACAAATGTTTATTTTCAAAGATTTAATAAAAGGAGGAGCAGTGCCAGAGTGGATAAATGCCGGGTTCTCCTTCAGAAGACCCAGGTTCAAATCCTCGGTAATGTGTGGATATTTTCTGTTAGGGGAAGAAAAAAAAAGTCACCTGTACAGTTCGCCGCGACTGCACTAGTCAGGTGGCCTTAATTCCTCAGGCTCAAGACCCTTCTGTCCTACACCGCACGGTACTATAGGCAGTAGATGACAGATGACAGTATTAAAACTGTCGACAGACATAACATAATTAATTCAACTGAAGAACAAACTTTACAAGCCAACCTGTTCATTTCCTCCTTGCTCATTTCCCTGATTTCTTTCCTTTTGATGCTGAAATCACACACACACAGTATAACACCTTTCTCTGAACAAGTGCATGTCTGACAACCAAGCTGGAACTGCTGATATATAGCATATGTCTGGTTACCATGATGACAACCACATGACACAGCACAATTTGCCTCCTCACAGGTCTTTCCAACAGCAAACTTGATGATTTCCTCACCCTCCCCTGCAACAATAATAAAAACGGACCATATTTTTCAAACTGTCAAATGCAACACGAAATACTAAGGACTTTACTATATTAGAATATTCTAGAATAACTATTGATTACACAAAGTGAAACAAGAGGTTGAAGTGGCTATGAGCTATGGCATCCATCACCAATCTGAAAAGGACCAAGTTTATATTCAGGACTAGTTTTCAGGAAAAACCAAATATGTGTTCTGTCATACCTGTTTTACTCCCCCTCCTCCCTGGTTATATGATGACAGCCAAGGAAGACTCAAAACAATTGGCTAACCAGTATGAAACAGGAACAATCGACATCACACCCTTCAATTTCTGGTAGGATAGACTGAATACATATAGTCTTGTCCCTAGTGCGGTATGACTATAATTCATTATAATCCTACAGCAGCAATTTTTTTTTTTTTTAGCATATCCTTTTACAGGACTTAGCTGTCAAGACCAGCATCTTTCAGCTGTATGTTGATCTCTTGGCAAGATTACGCTCAGTAGTTTGCCATTGCTTTCTGAGCGGCCGGCTCAGTATTCCGCAAGTCACGAGCGGGGGTCGAACCGCCTCAGCTCTCGCTCCGCTACGAGACTCTGCGTGATAAACGGGATTACAGAGAGAAAGTGTTGTAACCCCACAGCCAGAGAGACCGGCAATGCTCACACAAAATTATCTTAATAATGATAATTAGTTGCTATGAAGTCCAGTCCAGCACAATGAAAGGCCTGCATATGCTCATGTGAACTTTCAATACTCATTTGTGTGGTTTAAGGTGCTGGCTGTAATCATTATTATAAACATAATTTTTATATAAATTTATGAGCATTAAGATTATAATAATTTTTAATAAGTGGGTCCAACACTTTGCATGGTAATAACATGCACATATATAACAAATGAAGGGTGATAAAACAAGACTAAGCTACAACATAAAAATAAATTTGATCTCTCTGAACAAAAAAATTTATGAGAATATAATTAAGATTTGGTATGTGCATAGAGGGAGCTACTGTTCAAGGTTGCATAGTGGCTTCTACACTTGCCTTTCAGGCTGATATATTCAAATCCTAATTGAACTTCGGATAATACAGTTTTTTTAATGACCTAGGCTCCCAGGTCAATCCATTCAGAAATGGGTACAAGGACATGTTCTGGGAAGTAAAAACGGATGTTTACCACATCATTCATGGAATGCCAATTGATATGGAAAACGGTCCTTTACTTTTCCTTTTATGTGCATAGCAATAATGTTGTGAAATATCAGAAAAACTGAAGGCAGCAAAAATCAACAATATGATTAAATAAGCAACGTTAGCAGAATATGATGTATGAGGCAATACTTGAATAAACAACATTAGCAGAATATGATTATGAGGTAATACTGAAATAAACAACATTAGCAGAATATGATGTATGAGGCAAAATGACATGAACATCTACAGAATATGATGTATGAGACAAAATGACATAAACATCTACAGAATATGATGTATGAGACAATAAGGATGATGTGTAGTACATTAGATATTTGAAAGCTTTAAGAATACAGTTCTGTAGAAAAGAAATTAAATAAAATTCATTGAAAGTTCTACAGAACAAAATAAATTAAAAGCATTGGCTATCACAATATTACATGTAACATCTGTTGTAAACAGCTGTGCATTCTTCATTGAGAACATCTAGTATTTTAAAATATGATAGTTACACTTACTTGCTCTCTCCTGGCACCTGGTCAGCGTTGTCACAGCACAGTTGTATTTATAGGCCCCACCCACTCCATACTGGTCAAGGCCACCTCTATCATTTCCACAGCATGACATCCCAGCTCTGTTGGGAAAAGAACATGTTCATTCTAAGCTGCTCTGTTGGGAAAAGAACATGTTCATTCTAAGCTATCACATGAAAAATGTGTTATGGTGATGTTTCCTTATTTATGACCCTCATGTCCTCCCTGGAAAATAATGCTTCAACAGCAGTTGCTCTTGGGGTAAAGCAAAAGGCACATACTGCCAATGGGGTGTGAAGTATTAAACCTTCACATATTCCAGTTGCTCTTGGGGTAAAGCAAAAGGCACATACTGCCAATGGGGTGTGAAGTATTAAACCTTCACATATTCCAGTCGCTCTTGGGGTAAAGCAAAAGGCACATACTGCCAATGGGGTGTGAAGTATTAAATCTTCACATATTCCAGTTGCTCTTGGGGTAAAGCAAAAGGCACATACTGCCAATGGGGTGTGAAGTATTAAACCTTCACATATTCCAGTTGCTCTTGGGGTAAAGCAAAAGGCACATACTGCCAATGGGGTGTGAAGTATTAAATCTTCACATATTCCAGTTGCTCTTGGGGTAAAGCAAAAGGCACATACTGCCAATGGGGTGTGAAGTATTAAACCTTCACATATTCCAGTTGCTCTTGGGGTAAAGCAAAAGGCAGACACTGCCAATGGGATGTGAAGTATTAAATCTTCACATATTCCAGTTGCTCTTGGGGTAAAGTAAAAGTCAGATACTGCCAATGGGGTGTGAAGTATTAAATCTTCACATATTCCAGTTGCTCTTGGGGTAAAGCAAAAGGCAGAAAGGGCCAATGGGGTGTGAAGTATTAAATCTTCACATATTCCAGTTGCTCTTGGGGTAAAGCAAAAGACAGATACTGCCAATGGGGTGTGAAGTATTAAAACTTCACATATTCTGGGCCATGACATAATGAGGTGAGGCAGTCAGTTCCCTTTCTTTTCAAACAATTCTGAAAATTGTCAGTTGCCTAATTTTATTAGGCTGGGTCGACTCTAGAGCCAAATTGATAAGAGAAAGTAATCCTACCACTACTTGGGATGGAACCCAGATCAGTCTTGGCAGGCCCATTCGCTCTAACCACTAAGCCACAACACCTCCAGTTGCTCTCTACTTGTGTATATTCTGAAGTTTTAAAGCTCATCATCATATCTTTAAAGATAATATCAAGTAATTGATAAAGTAAAGCATGATGAATTGGTTAACATGTTAGAAGATATCAACACTGATGGGAAAAATCTCAAAATAATAAAGAATATTTATTGAAACAAGTGGCAGCAATTAAAGTAGGAAATAAAGAAGGAAATTATGAACAAATAAAGCTACGAGTATGACAAGGTTGTGTTTTGTCAGTGGATGTCTTCTCTCTCTCTCTCTAGCAAAGTAGTAATGAGAGAGATCAAAGAGAAACCAGAAATACAAATGTGAGTTAACAATAATATAAACAATCTATGCTATTCATATGACACAGTTTAGATGGCAAAAAATCTCCTACAACATTTGGACATTGCAGTAACAGAGAGCGCAAAAATAAAAAAAGACTCTCCTTGAATATCACAAAAACAGAAATAATGGTTATATCAAAGGAAAAGGTGACACCAAAATGTGAGATAACAATAGAAGGGAACTTGCTTAACCAAGTGGATACATTTAAATACATAGGGCAAATAAAACATCGGATGGAAGATGTAAAACAGAGATTAAGAACAAAATAGGACAAGCAAAAGCTGCATTGCAGAAAATGAAAAGCATCTTATGCAATAATTCACTATCATTGAATGTAAGAAAGAGAGTGTTCAAATGCAATCTAGAACCTATTTTGCTGTATGGCAGTGAATCTTTGAACATAAATGAACAAATTAGGAAGAATTTAGAAGCAACAGTGATGTGATTCCCAAGACGAATGCTGCGAATTCCTTGAACTGCCAGAGTAACTAACAATGATTACCTGAAAGAGACTAATGAAACTAGAATATTACATAGAGAAATAAAGAAGAGACAAAAATCTTTTTCTGGTCACGTGATGAGAAGAGAGGCATAGGAAAGCATTATGACAAATGGCAAGTTCAAAGGGAAGAGAGGCAGAGGCAGACCACGAGAAATGATGCTGAATGTTCTGAGGAATGGAGGAATATTACCAAAAGAGTTTCAGGTCCGCATGGTCAAATGGGTAAGAACACGTGTTCTTAAACATCCGGTGTACTGATGCCGAGGTTAGCGGTTCTACCCCTACACCAGACAGCTGGACTAAAATGTTGACCTGTCATCCTTGACTTGGGGACGTAAATTACAAGGCCTCTGAAGTCGGAGTGGGTTCACCTGATAGTGAGGGACACTATTAATAGGGAAAGCTAATCCACATGCAAAATTCAGTCCATCACTACTATAAATAGTGTGTAGGGACTACGCTTGAGTTCAAAGCGAGCGAGAGCAAAAAAAATAAAAATCAAAAGAGTTGATACAGAACACCAAAGACTTTGACTGAGATCTGTGGAGAGCCATGAACGCTGAAGCCAGCTAGCAGAACACATGATGATGATGATGATGATGATATATATATAAACACACATCGAATCAAGACAACTTTCTGTCCTTGGGAAATAATACTGAGAGATTATATAAGTAAAGGACTCCAAACCCCCTGTGATAAGGTACTAGCTGAATATTTTCTGGACCAATCTGCACTCAGTTTATGAAGTGCTTAGAATAATTCTTGCTACCTTATCGCTCAGAAAATTGTTATACAATTTGTACCATTTTGTTATGTTGTAAAAACATTTAAAAAACATATAAGTGCAATGAGAAAATGACCATATTATTTTAAAAAGTGATTTTATTTTATAGCCAAAGAACTATGGATGTGGCAGTTGGCTAATTATCAAATGTCTTGTAGGAAGCAAACTGTCTTGTTTTGACCAAATAAATGTGACTATACCCCAATACAGTGCTCGCTATTGTATCTTGTCAACCTGTTTAACAAAGCAATGTGACATTCATTATAACACTAAATTAACCAGAACTAACCTATTAAAGCCGTCTTTATCAAATCCTTGTATATTGTAATCAATGATTCCATCATACTCCCCTAGTCGGCTGTAGCCAGTCATGTTAAAACCTTCACTATCATAGCCATCCCGATCATATCCGGCCCGATTGAAACCATCTACACCAAAGCCTTCTCTGTTGAACCCTGTGAAAGGACAGAGTTTGATTAGCTGAAAACAAAGAATTCTAAAGAAAGTAATCAGCTATTCTTGGACTGCCAAAGTAGCTAACAATGATTGCCTGAAAAAGGTTAATAATAGAACTAAACATTATATACAACAATAAGAAAAAGAGACAAACAGCTTTTTTTGGTCATGTGATGAGAAAAAAGGCATTAGAGAACATCGTGACAAATGGAACGATAGAGCGGAAGAGAGGCTGAGGTAGATCAATAGAAATTATGCTGGATGGATTGAGAAGGTGGCATGGAGGAATATCATCAGCAGAGTTGATCCAGAAAACCAAAGACCAAGACCTGTGGAGAGTCATGAATGCCTATGCCAGCTGGCATGGCACTTGATGATGATGATGATGATGATGATGATGATGAATCAGCTGTTGGAAGCCATAGCAGTACAGTGATTAGCACACTTGCCTGCTGGACCAGGAGTCATATGTTTGAATCTCCATAAAAAGCAGGTGTTATTTTTTTTAAATTGATCTGTGCTCACAGGTCAATCAATCAATCAATCATGTGCCATGCCGGAAAGCATGGGCGGTCATGACTCGCCATTTCACTCGATCACCAGAGTCGTGGATCAGCTCAGTGTTCCTGTCTCGACCATGCCATGTGGCCAAGCCATCCAGGTATTTTCCTTTCGGTCTTCCTCTTGGTCTATTCCCTTCGATCTTGCCAATTGTCACTAAGGTCAACACAGCCTAAAATGGTTAGCAGGGAGTAACTAGAAAACATCACATGAGGATTTAAAATAAATGTTGAGTGAATTACAAGTCCACATAAACAGTCTAAATGAAGTGAGTAAAGAACATAACATGAAAATTAGCATCAATCAATGAAATAGATGTAATGACTATAACCAAAGAAGAAAAAAACAACAAAGATTCATCTAAAAGAACACCCCTGAAACAAGTAAAGATCTTCAAGAACTTAGGAAGTATAGTATCATGAAATGGCAAATCAGAAGATGAGATCGAAAATATATGTAATAAGGCAAACCAACTCATTGGACAAATGCCTCCGATACGAAAGAACAAACACATATCATAAATACTAAAAATGCACTCTACAACACAATATTCCTACCAACTCTGTGCTACCAATGCCAAATCTGGTCAATGACAGAAACAGAGAAAAGAAAAATTAAAACAACATAAATGAGATTCCTGAGAAGAATACTCAATGTATCAAGAAGATAGAAAATCTGTGATAAAGTTTGCAGATAGCCAGGCCATTAAAGGAAATAACACATCTAAAGTATTTGGTATGAAAATAAATGTTAGTAAGACAAAGATGATGATAACTGCCAAACAAACACAGAACAAAAATATTAACATTGAGGGAAAGACCATTAACAAGTATATAATTATCCTTATCTAGATAAAATCATTACAGAAGATGCCTGATATGAAACTGAAATAACCCCGGGAAGGTTAACCCGGTCAACAAATGCCAGCAGAAGTCGGATGTGTCGGCCTAACGGCGCAAGAACGCAGCTCTGCTGTAAACAGACACAATGCAATCACGTCCGGAAAAAAACTCCGGATGAACGAAGAAGAAGAAACTGAAATAAGATTAAGGACTGCAAGAGCCAAAAGCATTCCAAATGAAACATTCCTAACATCAAGTAACATCAATACTGATTTACAAAATTGAATAATCACAATAGATATTGGGCCCATGGCATTACATGGCTCTGAATATTAGAGTCTAAACCAAAAAGATTAAAAGAACTTTGAAGGTTTTGAGAGGTGCTGTTATGAGATACAAAGAATAATCTGGTCAGAAGAGAGATCATATGCTTATATTTCATAAAAGCATTGTAGGAAAAAGACAACCAATAAACATCATACAAAAACAGAAGGTTATCTGTCTTGGTCCCAGTATGAGACATGGAGGTCTATTACTGAACACATTGGAAGGCAAGCTACAGGATAAGGGGGAAAAAAAAGTTATCCTAGGAAAAACCACATCACATAAGCATGCAAGAATGGCCATAGATTTCTGCTGGGATAAAGGGAGTTACTGTGAGTATCAGACAGTGGAGGGACATGATCAGAGGACTGCAACACCAGTTTCAGACTGATTAACCTAGTGATCATGATAATGTCAGGCAAGGTAAAGAAATAATGCCATGGCATACGAGTATTTATGTTTTCGAGATCTAGCGTTAGTCCACCTGATTTTTACAAGCAACAAATTGCAGTTTCAAATCTTACATTGTTCTGATATAAAAGGTTATGAATAATGCATGCAAAAGAAGTTACAACAAAATATTAGAGAATACTAATGAAGTCAGAGATAAGCGTAAAATAACTTGAGAATTTAAGCTTGGTAATACAGAAATATTATTAATAGAATAAGAATGAAGATGATGAAAACATAAATGGCTAAAACATTATAACACATGCAGCAGCTGTCATCATTATTTGTCATGCTGGCAAGCATGGGCAGTCATGGTTTGTCATCTCACACAATCACCAATTTCGTTTCAGGTCTTTGTTCTGGTACCGATAATTTCATGTGGACAAGTCATCCAGGCACTTATCTCTTCATCTTCCCCACCCTCTTTTCCCATAAAGTCTGCCAGTTTCACTAAATTATAAGGCTTTCTCCTCGTAACATGCCAAAAGACCTTGACTGTGTCCAATCATTTTATGGTTTTCATGTTTCTTGAAGGACCTCCTTTCAGTTTTTCTGTTTATACATGGCATTCTTTGCATTTCCCTCAGAAAGCACATTTCTGCTACAATTAGATGTTTCTTGGCTTGTCTGCTTATTGTTCATGTTTCATCTGCATTCACTAGTATAGGTAGTAGTATGACTCTTTGCTGGCTGTTGAACGAGGGGACTGAGCATGTATGGGAATGTCCTGAGTGCAGTGATGTCGGTTCTTGACTCAACTCAACTTACTAGTATAGGTTTTATATTTTACTTCAACATTCTTTTTCTCACTGTGTTTTGCTGCAGAACTAGATAACACAAATAATCTAGACACAAGTACTACTGACCTTGCCAGTCAAGTCCTTCATCATCAAATCTGAATCTACCAAAGTGAAAGCTATTGTCCACTGTTCTCCTTGCTCCAAACAAGTTGTAACCTCCCTCATTGAATCCATATCTATAAATGTTAAAATGTTTCAAACATACAGGATTATACATGGTAAATTAACAAAATACTCAGTTTTAAAATCAGTGTCCACAACTGTGTATCTTACATTTAACAGTGGAACTACTGAGAAAATACTAGCATACATTTTGCATGGCAAAACAAATATCTAACTTATTTAAAATTCCCTAGCTATTCACCATTTTCATTAAAAACAAAATGTGATGACTAAATTCAAAAATATACAATACCTTTTTTGGGGGAATGCTGATATATTTCTAATAACAAAAACAAAAAAGAAAAAACAAGAGTAATTCTTGTAACAGTTGATCTTATTGCATCTTGCACTAAACATTTCTAGTAATAAATACTATATTTACAAACAGAAATGAAACAAAACCAATGATGTTTGAAATCCGTGAAGTTGAACATTTTAAGACAAGACTAATAATATATTTCTGACTATCAACTTCCACATACTAACACTCACTTGTCATATCCCTGACCATCAAAGCCAATTCTGAGGGCTGGTAACTGTGGCACTCTTGAGCAGCATGCACCTTGCTCACACCGATTCTGGCATCCAAGGATAGATGGAAAGTTATTTGCATTGCCACCACAGCCAAGATAAATGAATTCTTCACAACGACCACTTTGCTGATTGTAGTACCAATGTGTCTCTTGACTTCTGCATGACCCTGAAAATATACATGGTCAAGACTAATTGACTCATTGATTGCCTTGCCAATCAGAGTGAGTGATCATGATTTTCACAATTATTGTTCTTTGGAAGTAAATGTGTGGATATCTACTCATGTTATAATGCTAAACTGCCCAGAATCTTTCACTCTGCTTTCCATAGTTGGTTTGATATGAAGGGGATGGAACGAGGGGACGGAGCACATATGGGAATGTCCTGAGTGCAGTGATGTCGGTTCTTAACTCAACTCACTCTGCTTTCCTGATCTTTTTCCATTAATTTTATATGCTACTACAAATTGTTACATGATGTGGCTAAAGTATGTTGACTGTTTGATTTTGATGTCAGTGATACATTTTCTTTGTGCCCTTTTCTTCTTCACATTCTATTATCTGCTCTATAGTTAATCTTGCATCTGATTCTTCACATTCTATTATCTGCTCTATAGTTCATCTTGCATCTGATTCTTCACATTCTATTATCTGCTCTATAGTTCATCTTGCATCTGATTCTTCACATTCTATTATCTGCTCTATAGTTCATCTTGCATCTGATTCTTCACAATATTTAGATGACTCATTCTAGCTTCCGATGGTGTTTGTAACATTTGTCTGTATAACCACATTTCTAGATCTAATTATAATTAATAATTATAGATTATTATAATTATAATTACATTTCTAAAATAATTATAAGACCCTTGCCCATGCCTTGAAGTGTACTGGGTATTTGGTGCTAGCCCCATATTTATATAGATCAAGCTGGACTTGATGGGTGATCTGATCAACATCACACCAACAGCCTTTACTTCACAGAACATTTTCTGGAACCCATATTATACTATAATATTACATATTATATTACTATATATATGGGCTTATATTATGTAAGCCAAGGCCAATTGGTGGATTCAACACATGAACAGCAAGCAGGTCAGCAGTAAAGAGTACAAAATCCCTGCCACGATGGGGATTCAAACACATGGCCATCAGGTTGGTAGGCAAGTGCTAGCCACTGCACCACCACTGCTCCGACATTTCTATGACTTTAAGGAAATTTTTGGCTTCTTTATTAATAATTCAGGGTTTAAAGTAGCTCATTAAAATTGATACATTGTAACATGTGATTATTTTTCCCTACCATTTATTTATCAGAAAATAATGATGTATTAGATGTTGTTTACCTTGCAAAAATATGAGTCTTACTCTTCTATTATCTGCTCTATAGTTCATCTTGCATCTGATTCTTTATTCTCAGATATCTGAATGTCTAGATTTTCACCCAAATGAGTACCATTGACATTAACTGAAAATTTGGATGGGATCTTTCTCTTGATATTACTAATGCTTCTGTCTTCTTGCTATTCAAGCTAAGTCCCTACCACTGAACTTTCTATTATCACTATATAAATAATATTCTGTAGTTTTCTCTAACTTTTTGTTGTCAAGACAGTCTTGTCAGCATTATGTAAACTGTTTATATGATGTTAACCACAACAAATCCTTGCTATATTTTGCAAAGACTTCATTATAAGATCCTTGTCTAAATAATATACATCGGCTGATGTAGCCCATACCTATATATGGTGTACAATGTTAGATCGTTACATTTTCCAATTATAACAATTTGAGGTACGGTAACCAGTTCCTTTCCTCGCTGTCTTTCCCTTGCCAGCATTTGCTGGTACTTATTTTATCAGCTAAAGTCAATTACAGAGTTGAAGTGATCATGCAAAATTCCAGTCCTGATACTACTCTGCTCATTGTTTTGGTCAGCTATTTCAATAATCGCAAATCTATTCTACCTCCAACCCTAATAATTCATAAATATAATGAGATATTAATTTTGTCTAAGTATTGATTGGAATTAACGTCTGCTGAATTAATCCTGTACTAGAAAGATGTAGACTGTGAAAGGAAGAGAAATCAAATATACCTGTACTGAGTGGCAAAATGCATGGGTCCAAGACTTGATGCTGACACAAGTGACCATCAAAACCTGGTGGACATTTACAGCTGATCAATTCTGGTTCCTTAAGCCAAATGGACTGTTGACAAGAGCCACCATTCATGCAAGGGTTTGGGTCACAATAGTCTGTAGATGTTTCAATCAAACATTATGTATTAATTTAACTAATGAAACTTGTTACCAACAGCCATGAAGTTTCATAGAACCAAATGTACAATATACTTAACTGGTGCTAAGCCAATTTAAATTGCTAAAATACAGAACACCAGTGCCAACAAACTTGTATTCAGTATAATTATTAGTACTATGCTGTTTGTTGAAAAAAACATCCAGGATGTATCTTTGTAAACTATTTAAAAGAATAATGCTATTTATATTCAGTGAAACATAACATATATATAAAGTGGTTGATATAATATTAAAAATGCACACAACTTATTAAAAGACTTGAATATTATCAGAATATAATCTGGATTTTGAAAACGAATGTGGTCACTGTAACTATTATTAATGTGTAAATCTGACATCATTGCGCTCCAGAAAATGCAATATTTCCTTAGTCTCACATGGCAGATGTAGAAGTATGAATGACATTTGACCTAGCAACACAATAGTTGTATATATACCCATGTCTTCATATTAAATGAGCTTTGAGTCCAGTCCCATGTTTTATTCCACAATTTAAAAAAAAAAAACAACAGCCATCGATTCATTTTCTAAAGGGTGTTAAAATTTGTCTGAATTTGTCATCCAATGCCATCATCACAGCACTTGGGGCATGATCATATGTGCTCTGCCTTTCTCAGAAGATATCAAAGTCTATAGACGCTTAGGAGCTAGTTGGTTATGCACACATCTATTCCACCCTCTACCATGTTCCCTCTTGCTAGTGACAAACTGAATCCCTGATTCCATCAGTCACAATCCCATGTAGCCATCAATTTGTATTTGCTTGTTCAACAGAAGACAGAGAACGAAGACAGCTGAAAAGAGGAAAGAATGAAGAAAAGCTGGCTCTAAAGAAACACTGATAGATGGGGATGACATGGATGAGAGGTTTTGGTTCAGCTCTACTTAGAAGTTATTTTCTCCAAGCTCAGGACTTAAATTCTTTACAAGCACCATCAGTTTCTAATTATATACTTTTCTTGGGTTGTGAGATCAGACACTCAGCCTTTTCAGATAAATAAAAAAAAAAACAACAACAAACAAACAGGAAGCCTATGTGCAAGTTAAACCATTAAAAATTTTAAAAAAGCTATAAATCTCAGCCAATGGGCCATAAAGTCTCTGAGCTGGCAAAATTGTTACAAGCGGAAAAAAACTACAAGCCGATAGCTGGAGCCCACTACTTTGGATGGAATATGTGTAGAAGTAGTCAATCATATGAAAATAAATGCAAAAGTCAAAAACACTGTTTCCTGAGTTAGAGAAGTAGATTAGGCATGACACACAAACTGAAGTAAACTTTGATGGCAAATTTTACAAAGAGAAGACATACAGAACTGGATGTTCAGACAGAGCCTACATTGAAAAAGCAAAAAACAGGAAACAAAACAAGAAAATGAAACATTTATCAAACAACTGAAACATTACATCTGAATACAACACAAAATGAGTAATCAAAATATTAATGGTGAATACTATAATATTTTTTTTATTTGATTCCTGTGTTGACAACATACACAAGAGAAGATATTTTGTTTTTTTTTCTTTTTCAAGAAATAACCATTCTGCTTAATAAGCCATTATTGTTATCAGAAAGATATCATAGATCTATGAAACCAACATACATTTATGATATATGAAATTTAAAATAATGTGTTCCAGGTTTATGGAGCAGGAATTCACAAAGCTGATTGTCAATACCTCTGATCTGCTCACAATCCACCTGTCTGTCTTGATAGTACCAGATGGTGTTGCAAGAGTTGCAGAAACTGACTTTACATTTGGCTTCAGGGAATGATCTGCAGGTGACGTTGAAGCAAGGGTTTGTCTCACAAATTACTTGGTTAAGATTACAGCCACAGGATGTCAGGAATGCTCGAGTGTCAAAACAAAAGCGACCTGAAATACCTGTCTGTGTGTCTGGTATAATTATGGGCACTTCAGCTGGAAATTGTAAAGATAAAAAATAATCAAAATATCAAAACAATGTTTTCCCGTAGTGAATTTGAATAACGAAGACACAAACCATAATTATTGGATACTATGGACATAAATAATAAACACATTTCATCCATGGATATAGCCTCCTTATTTACCTTTATACTGAGACAGTGAAAATAATAAGTGAACGCATTAGAGACAAACAACGAAAACTAGGTATACCATCTATTCTGGAGACTATGTACAGCCAATATAAAATTTAATTTTCTCAATAAGTCATACCGTCAAGTTGACAGAGTGGCCATGGGGAGTACTCTTGGTCCTATTCTAGCGGACATCTTCATGGCACATTTAGAAGAAAAGAGATCCTCAGACATTAAAAATTTTGTCTTCTACCATCGTTATGTGGACGATATATTAATTATAACCACAGATGAGCTACAAGCAACATCGTTCCAGGCCACAATTAACATGGCGCATAAAAACATCTCTCTATCTATGGAACACAAACACAACGAAGCGTTATCGTTCCTGGATATCCTAATGAGACATAGAGCAGACGGCACAATTCAAAGATCGGTGTACCACAAAGAAACATGGACTGGCCAATACTTAAATTTTTATAGTTTTGCACCTGCCCTGTACAAATGGGGCTTAGTACGGACCCTGTTTGACCATGCTAGGAAGATATGCACCCAGGACACACTGACAGAGGAAATTGAAACTCCAAAGAATGTCCTACACCTGAATGGGTACTCTACAGGATTTATAAAGTGCCACTGCCAATAGCCCAAACCAAAACCAGACGTAACTACAGTCCCTAAGCTCAAGGTATTTATCCAGCCAACCTTTCAAGGGGATGACGTAATGCGACGTCTATAGGACAGGCTCATTACAGCAGTCGGCCGAACATTCTGTGCTGCAACTCCAGTTATTAAGTAAAGAACCACACCTATTCCCACCCCAGCAGTAAAAGAATCTACCCCTTTTTACGCCACATCAAACTGCATTTATCAATTCACATGTAGGTGCGAGTCTACCTACATCGGCAGAACAGAGCAGCAGTTACACAGCAGGGTTGTTGAAACCATACCAAGCTGTCTTGATAAGATACTAAACACAGGCAATGGGATCATGGGAACGCTGACACACCACAATTATAAACTTCCGGTGTCGTCCATTGCACGTCATGTCTTGGAAACCGGTCATGTAATTGATAGAGATAGTGCTTTTCGCGTGTTGTTTCATACACAAAATAGTCATTTGTTAAAGTTTGCAGAGGCCATAATAATCAATCTACATAGGCCAATTTTGTGCAAACAGAAAGACATGATAGTCCATGTAAAATTACCATGGTAAACAATTGATATCACTGTGCGAACATGTGTATATTTCAGCTTGAAAGATGAATCTAGTTATTTTACTCTACGTTGTGCGACTTCTGACGAGATGCAGCGAAATATGCCAGGCAATAAATTGTACAATTTATGGCTTGTGTCTTCGTTATTCAAAATCAAAATGTTACACATTTACTAGGAAGCATCAGTAGGACATAACAACAAAAACATTAATAATTGTAGTCCCAGACAGATAACAATAAAACATGGATTCTTTCAGTCCCAGACAGACAACAATAAAACATGTATTATTTCAGTCTCAGACAGACAATAGTAAAACATGAATTTGTTCAGTCCCAGACAGACAACAGTAAAACATGAATTCTTTCAGTCCCAGACAGACAACAGTAAAACATGAATTCTTTCAGTCCCAGACAGACAAGAATGAAACATATTATTTCAGTCCCAGATAGACAAAAATAAAACACAAATTCTTTCAGTGGCAGACAGACAACAATAAAATATGAATTCTTTCAGTTCCAGACAGACAACAGTAAAACGTGAATTCTTTCAGTCCCAGACAGACAAAAGTAAAACATGAATTCTTTCAGTCCCAGACAGACAACAATAAAAAATGAATTATTTCAGTCCTAGACGATTATGCATCTTTTTAGTCCCAGGCACATAATAAAAATATGAATTCTTGTAGTCTGAGACAATAATAACAATATAAAGTCTTTCAATCCCAGGCAGATATAAATGAAAATCTAACTCCCTAAGCCCTTGAAAATAATGAAAACATGAACTCTTTCAGCCCCAGGCAAATAACAATACAAACATGAATTATTTCAGTCCCAGGCAGATAACAATAAAAACGTAAAGTACCATCATTGGCAGCAAACAGCAGCTTTATATAAGAATCAACAGTCATTTAGGAATATTTAAGTGCATAAACACGAGGGTCAGACAAGCATATGTACTGCCCCATGATTTGTTTTTGTTATACAGAGAGCAAATAATGAGATAACCATGGCAGCATAATAGCTTGCTGGCTTGGTGGTCATGGATTGAATTCGCATCAGGGCAGATTCAAATTAAAAGAACAAATGACCAGGACTTCCAGGTTGACCCAGTCTAAAATGGGCACTAGGAAATGTCATGGGAAGTATTGGGGGCTGGCATGATACTGACCACATGACCCACTGAGTGCCGATTGTTTTATAAAATACTAGCTGACACGGCCCGGCTTCGCCCAGCCCCAGGTGGAGAGCATCTCATTTAAATCATATAAGTAGTCATATAAGCTCCCGTTCCCGTTCCCGACTGTCTGTCTGTCTGTCTGACCCGGCCCGGCTTCGCCCCAACCCTGGTGGGGAGCATCTCATTTAATTCATATAAGTAGTCATATAAGCTCCCATTCCCGTTCCCGACTATCTCTCTGTCTGTCTGTCTGTCTGATCCGGACGAAGACCAACTTACAAAAAGCATTAGAAAGAGCACTTGAAAGATCTTTATATCTTCCCCAACAATTAACTTGGGTAAATGGAGCGGCGGCAGCAGCAGCAGCAGAAGAAGAAAAAGGAGGAGTAGGAGCTGGGAGGAGGAAGAGGGAGGTGGAGGAGGGAGGAGGTGGGAGGAAGAGATAGGCGGAGAGAGGAGGAGGAGGGAAGAGGAGGGAGGAAGGAGGAGGAGGAGTAGGGAGGAATAGGAGGGAGGAGGAAGGATTAGGAGGAGGAGAGAGGAGGAGGAGGAGGTAGGAGGAGGGAGGAGGAGGGAGGAGGAAGGAAGAGGAGGGAGGAGGATGAGGGAGGGAGGAGGAGGGAGGAGGAGGGGGAGGAGGAGGAGGTAGGAGGAGGAGGGAGGAAGAGGGAGGAGGAGGGAGGAGAGGGAGGAGGAGGGAGATGGAGGAGGAGGGAGGAGGAGGAGAGAGGAGAAGAAGGGAGGAGGTGGAGGGAGAAGGAGGGAGGAGGAGGAAGAGGGAGAAGGAGGAGGGAGAAGGAGAAGGAGGGGGAGGAGGAGGGGGGAGGAGGAGGAGGGAGGAGGAAGAGGGAGGAGGAGGGAGGAGGGAGGAGGAAGAGGGAGGAGGAGGGAGGAGGAGGAGGGAGGAGGTAGAGGGAGGAGGAGGAAGGAGGAGAGAGGATGAGGAGGGAGGAGGAGAAGAGAGGAGGATGGATGAGGAGGAGGGAGGATGAGAGGGAGGAGGAGGGAGGAGCAGGGGGAGGAGGAGGGGGTAGGAGGAGGAGGGAGGAAGAGAGGAGAAGGAGGAGGAGGGATGAGGGGGAGGACATAGGAGGAGGAGGAGGGAGTAGGAGGAGAGAGGAGGAGATAGGAGGAGAAGGGAGGAGGAAGGAAGAGGAGTGATTAGGAGGAGGGAGGAGGGCGAGGAGGTAGGAGGACTAAGAGGGAGGAGGAGGGAGGAGGAGGAGGAAGGAGGAGGAGGAAGGAGGAGGAAGAGGGAGGAGGAGGGAGGAGGAGAAAGAGGGAGGAGGAGGAGGGAGGAGGGAGAGGGAGGAGGAGGAGGAAGGAGGAGGAGAAAGAGGGAGGAGGAGGGAGAGGGGGAGGGGAAGAGGAAGAGGGTAGGAGGAGGAGGAGGAGGGGAGAGGAGGAGGAGGAGGAATCTATACGCATATGCCTGTAGATAACTGCAGCGAAAAGATGGGTCTGTCTATGTATCTGACCCGGCGTGGCTTCGCCCAGCTCCTGGCGGGTAGCGTCTCATTAAATTCATACAACAAAAAAAAGTAACTTAAAAGAATGTCCTTCCACACACCATCCATTATTTCTAATGAAAACTGTTTCTAATCACCTGCATGACTGTAGATAACTTCTTAAGCATAAAAAGATGAGTTACAATGTTATGCATTATGCATTATTTTTATGAAAACTTTGAAAATGCCTTAAAGTTTGTATCATTATTTATTATAACTCATATGACGGTACATAACTATAGACAAAGAGATTATAAATCTTTGAAAAAGATGCAACAATATGACTATAAGGTGTACAGAAAAGTTATTAAAAGTTATGCCCCTTGAAATAACTTTTCTAGAGTTAAGTCCCCTCGCTGTATATAAGATTATAATGTAAAATGAAAAATTAAATAATATTAAGTAAGCAGCCGATTTCACACTAAAAAAATATCACAGTTGGCTGCGCTAAAATGAAAGGAAGGCGTGTAGAAAATTTCATCTCAATCGGATGGGCCGTTCACGAACGCATAAAGGACATACATACAGACATACAGACGGAGATCCTATCTTCTTATATATAAAAGGCAATCTCCGTCTGTATGTCCGTATGTCCTTTATGCGTTCGCGAAAGGCCCATCCGATTGAGATAAAATTTTCTACACGTCTTCCTTTCATTCCAGCGCAGCCAACTGTGATATTTTTTTAGTGTGAAATCGGCTGCTTACTTAATATTATTTCATTTTCCATTTTTCGTTATAATTTATATATAGCGAGGGGACTTAGCTCTAGAAAAGTTATTTCAAGGGGCATAACTTTTAATAACATTGCTGTGTACCTTATAGTCATATTGTTGCATCGTTTTCAAAGATTTATAAACTCTTTGTCTATAGTTATGTACCGGCATATGAGTTATAATAAATAATGATACAATCTTTAAGGCATTTCAAAGTTTTCATAAAAATAATGCATAATGCATAACATTGTAACTCATCTTTTTATGCTTAAGAAGTTATCTACAGTCATGCAGGTGATTAGAAACAGTTTTCATTAAAAATAATGGATGGTGTGTGGAAGGACATTCTTTTAAGTTACTTTTTTTTTGTTGTATGAATTTAATGAGACGCTACTCGCCAGGAGCTGGGCGAAGCTACGCCGGGTCAGATAGATAGACAGACCCACCTTTTTGCTGCAGTTATCTACAGGCATATGCGTTATAATCCTCATCCTCCTCTTCCTCCTCCTACCCTCTTCCCCTCCTCCTCATCACTCCTCCCTTCTCCTCCTACTCCCTCCTCCTCCACCTACATCCCCCCCCTCATCCTCCTTCTTCCTCCCTCCTCATCCTCTTTCCTCCTCCTTCCACATCCCTCCTCCTCCTCCCTCCACATCCCTCCTCCTCCTGCATTCTTCTCTTCCCTCCTCCTCCTTCCCCTCCCTCCTCCTCCTCCTTATCCTACCTCCTCTCTCCTCCTCCCCCTCCTATTCCTCCCTACTCCTCATCCTCCTACCTCCTCTTCCCTCCTCCTCGTCTCTCCGCCTATCTCTTCCTCCCTCCTCCTCCTCCCAGCTCCTACTCCTCCTTTTTCTTCTTCTGCTGCTGCTGCTGCTGCCGCCGCTCCATTTACCCAAGTTAATTGTTGGGGAAGATGTAAAGATCTTTCAAGTGCTCTTTCTAATGCTTTTTGTAAGTTGGTCTTCGTTTATCTAAGGTTGTTCTAACTGCAACCAATAAATGATTAGACAGACAGGCAGACAGACAGACAGACATACAGAGAGGGAGGGACAGACAGACAGACAGTCGGGAACGGGAATGGGAGCTTATATGACTACTTATATGAATTAAATGAGATGCTCCACACCAGGAGCTGGGCGATGCCGGGCCGGGTCAGACAGACAGACAGACAGACAGACAGATAGTCGGTAACGGGAACGAGAACTTATATGACTACTTATATGAATTAAATGAGATGCTCCCCACCAGTGACTGGGCGAAGCCGTGCCGTGTCAGCTAGTTTTATATATAAGATGTTATTGCATATCCTTTACAAGACGTGCAATCAACACCAGCATTTGTTGTTGTTGTTGTTGTGATCTCTTGGTAAGTGGAAATCCAGCAACTAATTCAGGATAATGCTCGCCTGGGTGATGTGATTATATACACAGATGGTTCGGTGTTGAGAGGCAGGAGAAGGGCCTGGGAAGTTCTTAGCAAAAGCTAATGGTCGAGGTTTGGTGCAGGAGAGCCTGGCATATGATACCACATCTAGCTTAAGAATGGAGGTGGAGGCGGTCAGTGCAGCTTTCCGCTGGATGGAGAATATGATACACACACACACATCGTGATTGTAACTGACTCAGAAAGCATGCTGAGTAGGGTGAGGACAGGCAAGCTTCGTGCAGAATGGCTTGCTTCGCTTCGGAAGTCACGGGTGACAAGCATACAAAATTGGTTTTAACATATGGCTGTGAAACCTGTACAATTAGTAAACAAGCAAAACAATCTCTTGAGGCCTCAAAGATGCAGTTTTATAGAAGAATGCTGAAAATTCTTTGGACAGACAAAATGAATAATCTAAATATTTTGAAAGAGGTTAGGACACAGACAACTTATCACAAACATAAGAAAGGGGTAGTCCTAATATTTTTTATGAAAGAGAAATTGGATCATGCTGTGGCAACTTAAATGATTTATGGAGAGATAAAAAAGTTTTAAAATTTGTGAGGATTAACTTCATCAGGGTATTATCCCATATGGTGACCTGGCAAAAACATCCACAAAGCACAAACTCCATAGCTCCAGCGATGACCCCCAGGAGTCTAAGAGAAAAATGCTCTTGTGAACCGAAAGACATAGCCCAGAATCAAACCCACAACCTTCAGAATGTGAGGCAGACCACTTCGCCACACTCTCCGGAAAGAGAGACGATTTCTGACAGTATTATGTGACTGTATGAAAAGGTATCAGAACATTAAATAATACATACTGCTGGAGATCGCAAGTTGTGAAAAAACATTTATCACCCATGACAGTCAGAAAGGCACTTGATGAAGATGTAAATAACAGATATGTAACACAGATACAAACTAACCTGTAACACTGATACAAACTAACCTGTAACACATACACAAACTAACCTGTAACACATACACAAACTAACCTGTAACACATACACAAACTAACCTGTAACACATACACAAACTAACCTGTAACACATACACAAACTAACCTGTAACACATACACAAACTAACCTGTAACACATACACAAACTACCCTGTAACACTGATACAAACTAACCTGTAACATCTTTGACATTCGACACCCAGGTCAGCTCCAGCCAGTGATCTGGCAGGGTAGATAACCCCATGCAGGTCCTAGGCAAATTCATGAGGAAACTCTTTGGCTGCTGGCTAAGCACAGTAAACATTTTATAACTTTGAAGACTACAGAATGGTCCATTGAAGTAATAGCTGCAACCATCTTTGTCAAGTCCATTTGTATTAAATCCATACTGATCAAAGCCTTCTATTGATAAACCTGAAATAAATTTCAAAATCGCTTGCAGTGTTTTTAGGCATTATTTCCTCTCCGGCAATTTTAAAAAACAACATTGGTTACATTACATATTCCTGACAAAATTTTAAACGTATTTTATTGCAAACAGTATTTCTTTTGTTTTCAATTAATAAAATAATAGTCTTTACACCATAAGCTGTGAATAAAAATATGAACTCATGGTAAACCTGAATAAATTCAGAGTCAGCAATGTGAAGACACCTAATTGTTTGTTATTAAACACTTTCGGCAGGTCGTAAAAGACCGAGCCATGTGAGAAAACCCGGGTCAATGAGGTCTTTCTGGTGACTGCCGAGTCCATCGACGACGAACTGTGGTATTCGTGGATGAATTTTGTGTTGACATTCTGACGGCGGCATTATGCACAGTGTACCTGTGTGGGCTTGTTGGATTGCCGAGACTCCCGTCTATTTAACTTTTCACATTGGACAGTGGGGAGCATTTTGTGTGATATTCACTGGCATGGGAATGGAGCATAATGGGAATGACCCGTTGCCATGAAGTTTGAACCTCGACTAACTAACTATTAATCCTATATTGCTTGGGGTCCTGTCTTTCAATATTTATAATCATATCATCATGTGTTATAAACTGCCAATTTGTTTCACACAATATGTTCCATGTATCAGATCTTAGCCAAAAGAACATTTTTATAATTACTAGTTTTAGCTGTCAGAAAGGTTATGACTGAAAAGCTCACTATGATGTGAGTGCAAATGGACCTCTGAAATAAGCTGTTGGGTAATTCTTTAGATACATAAGCAAAACTCAACTAATATAAATTATAAGACATGACATATTCCAATGATAAGTCAAAAGAGTTGAACAGGATACTATGATGTTAAACACAAATAATTAAACAATATTGAATGTGGTTACTGTTTAACAGCTGAAGATGATGCTGTCATCTCTTTCTGTAAAGCAGTTATTAATGTCAAATAAAAGTACCTTCCATTTATTTATACAAACTCCGTGGAGTATTTCACATTATTGTATTTGTATTCATATAGCTTTGTTAGCTAGTTAGTTTGTTATTTGTTGGAGTATATCCTTGCACTGTGAACATGTCCATAGGTGCTTAGATCCTCCGCTCATGCATCAGTGTTCAACAGCTAATAATGCCAGATCTGTGTTGGTTGATGAGACCCCTCATTCTCCCAATGTGCCTCTCATGTCTGGCCATGCTAATTCTTACTCCCAAGTCTCTCATTCTACACAACAATATGGATTCATTGGTATCAAAGTCCTCTGTTCTCCATCTCTCTCAGTGTATTAACAATACAGGCATGATCCATAGGGTGGCCATCTGCAATGGATGCAGAGCCAGCAAGATTATCCGCTCATTCTCCTCATTGTCCCACAATGAAGATGAAGGTAACTCTATGAACAGCAGACCTCCAGAGACATTCAATCCACCGTCTGCATATAGATCACACCTTGACCTGTCCGATCATGATCACTGAATCACTCAGGATACAATCATGTGTATATTTATGTGTTTCCAGCCATATGAAAGCCAGTGTTACTGTTATCACCTCTATCGTCATGCTGCTACTGGTCCTAGATTGGGAACCACTGGCTTCTTGAATGGTTTGGCCCGCTGTGCATGCCATAAATGCCCATGAACTTCTCTGCTGCTGTATAATAGATCCATCTGTATAAATAAGCACACCTGAATCGTCTAAATTGTCACTGATGAGCGTGTTGACCTCTACAGCACGATTCTGTTCTCTGCACCTCCTGTCAAGTGTAACAATGTAGGAGAAAGTGCAATAAAGCACAGGAGGCACGGGCACCCACTTCCTACAGGGGTTTGGTACTGGTAAGACAGCAGACCTGCCTAACATCTCCTGCCCGACACATCCATGATGTGCCACTCTGTAGCCTGTCAATCTTTTCTCTGAATAGAGCAACGTGTTGTTTTTTATGTGGATTCTAACTTTGTTTACTTTTTCAACAGTAGATATAAATATATGGTCAGGAAACCAATGTGTAAATATTCTACCATTATGAGACGTTGTGAACTTATAGTATTAATGCATGCACAATTGTTAAAGACAAAGGTGCATGCATTCAGTCAGGAAAAAAATAACGTAACCAAAATATAAGTATTTGTATGACTCTCATTTTCTTCAATCAGGGTTTTTCAATAACTGTACGCACTGCAATTCTGTTATATTAATTATGTATTTCTCTAGGGTAAACTGGTAACCAAGCACTATTCCAGGAATATTTTTCTCTAATTAACTCATGTGTACACAATTAAGGGTGGCATTTTACCTGAATTTTTAATGGGTTTGACATATATAGTCTGCAAACTTTTAATTGCATTCTTGAGTTTCCACATGTAGCCATTGAGAAATTGTGTGTTTTAACTGCAGTTTACATTCTATGCTACAGTATTCCAATGAACTTGCACTACAGAAAATCATCTGCACAGTACTTTAGTTTTAATTCTGTAAGCAAGATCATTGAAGTAAACCAGAGAATAATGCAATTCAATTCTGAAAGAATATGAGGATATGGTATAGTTTTCTCTGTTTTAATTAACTTTGAATATTTCCGTGGTTTCCAAAACCATGTTGGCATAAATGGGGATACTAAAAATAGACCTTCCATCCTTTAACAGTTAAACTTGAGTCTTGTACATACATTAATTTGATAACAAAGCTAACACAAAACAGCTAGCTTGCTAACTTGAAGCTACATGTTGAAAACATGACAGGAAAAGGAAACACATTTCCTTAGTATTTTATTTGCAGGCACATGGCGTAAAAGTTAGGACGTTATACTGACAACGGCATGAGTGCGGTCAAATGCGAGTTTAATGTCAGCTCTCAAAAACTTTGTTGCATATCCTTTACAGAACGTTTGCAGTCAACACCAGCATTTTCTGCTGTTGTTGTCTTGGCAAGTTTATGTTCAGTAATTTGCCACTGCTTTCTGAACGACCACCACCCATACCATTTTGTAAAAAAAAAACCAGTGCAAATCTGCTGCCAAATCGCGCACAGTTGTGTTTCGAACGCAGGTATGAGGGATCACGAACCGCGTCCTTAACCCTTTCACTGCAGAGACCGGCTGTCAGCTCTCAGGCCTACAAAATATGATGGTTTAACACTTCACCTACCCACAGCTGGTCCCTGCTTTGGGACTGTTTGTTTTGTTTTCAGTATAGAATTGCCACAATCTGTAAAAATTGGCTCATTGACAAGTTAATCCACAACACTTCATTCACTTCTTCAATAAAATTATTAGACCTGTTTTGTATATTATTTACAAAAATTACAATTGCACTGAGTATCTATGTATCACAAATTATCTTTCAAAAATATACAATGTTGACACGTATATTACATTTGAAATAAAATTCAGATAGGAGAGGGTAATCATCTAAGAATTGAACAATTAAACTCACCTTGGCGATTCAGGCAGTCAATATCAAAACCACCATCGAATCTACCAGTGCTGTCTTTATTCCCATTTGCATCTACACCACTTGCATTGTAACCGTAGCGATCAAAGCCATTCACATTAAAACCATATCGGTTATAACCACCAATATCATAGCCCTGACGATCATAGCCATCTCTGGTAAATCCTAAAAACAAAGTAGTTAAATGTGAATGATATAAAAAAACATGTTTTTTGTTTTGTAGCTCTTGGGGTTCTGCTAGACAAACTATTAGCAGACAATATTATGATGCATTACAATTAATTCATTTGTGTTAAGGAGACATGGCTTTCCAGGTAGCTGGCTACCCAAAACTACAGACAATACTATATATAAACCTGCAAAATGTAACCAATCATGAACATGTCTTCAGAAAAGACAAGAAAATAAATCAGCCTACCAAAGACTAATTGTTCAATTTATACAATGCTCAAAATTAAATGTTACAATTTTAAAGACATTTTCAATCTTTATTTAAAAAAATAATTGAATATTAAATGTATTTTTAAAAATGTTTCCCATAATTAAATTAATATACAAGGGTTATTTCAAAATCAATCGCCAATTGGCTGGTAAAAATAAATTGGTTTCCATTGGACACCTTTCATTGCTTGCATCATTTAGTAGTCTTTTAGCTCACTTCACATCAACCTACAGTAGCATTTGTTCAGTGTTTCAGGAATCGCAAACGAATAAACATGGACAGTTATTGCCTTTGCTGCCAGCTGTGAAATTCGTGGTGTCATTCGTTTTTTTCAAGCAAAATGTCAAAATGTGGCCAAGATTCATCACCCTAAAGTAGCATTTGTTCAGTGATTCACAAATTGTAAACGAATAAACATGGACACTGTTATTGCCAGCTGTGAAATTTGTGGTGTGATTCGTTTTTTTTAAAGCAAAAGGTCAAAATGTGGCAGAGATTCATCATCGATTGTGTGGTGAGTACGGTGATAATGTTATGAGTGACGGCTCTGTGAGGGATTGGTGCAGGAAATTCAGAGATGGGCAACTTTATTGACAAAATTACTCATCAAGTGTCAACTGGTCTAATAATATGGGGAGCCAATACCATTTACTCAATATGTGGCGAAGGGATTACAATGTAATTCAAAATCCCGCATACTGCTTTCAAAACACAGTTGCAAGAAATTTGGCACCTGGCCATCTTGCTTTGGTTTTCATACAATGGTATGAGTGGCGGAAAGCAATGGCAAACTACTGAATATAAATATGCTGAGAAATCACAGCCAAAAAAGCTGGGGTTGACTACGACATCCTGTAAAGGATAGGCAACTAACTTAAAGACAATGAGCACTTATCAGTCTAATGATGTCAGTTTTGTAGACAGTCAAACCTTGAAACCCAGATATTGTCAGCTGCAAGATATGCATATTGTTTTTAAAACATATGTAAACGTCAACTATCACTAAATACTGCCTCATTTTATGTAGAAAAGATTTCCTTTCCCCTATTCATGTTCCACCGGTCTCTGTGACTGAAGGGCTTGCGAACGCGGTTTGTGAGCCCGTATACCCGGGTTCGAAACACGGCGGTGCTGATTTTTTCGAAAAAGGTATAGAGGCCGGTCGTTCAGAAAGAAATGGCAAACTACTGAACGTAACACTTGCCTAGTACATCAACAGCAGCTGAAAATGCTGGTGTTGACTGCAACGTCCCGTAAGGGATACGCAACACAATTTTTAAATTCATGTTCTATCCCCTTATAAATATATAACCTGTAGGCCCAATATGGCGAATAGGTGGTTGAGCTGTTAAGACCTCTGGAGTGTTTTTGCTTCTGGCTGCAGTTTCTTACGCATTTTCCTCATGTTAAAACTGGTAGTACATGGTTCCATTGCCTAGCTACTGAAATAAGTGCATAGAGCGACACTGTGAGCTGTGGATTTAATGTGGAGTGCTTTTACAGCCCTTCACGGTTGTATTTTTATTGTGAACTGCGTGTTCAGAAAAATGGTGGAATGCCAGTTGCTGAACAAGCTGGTTTTGCATTAAGCAGTAATGTGTGTGAAACTGCTGCTTTTCTAGCGCCTACCGCTTCCATCAATGATGAACTATAATTTTTGTGGCGGACTGTTGTGTTGGCATTCTGGCAGCAGCTTTACACATGTGGCCTGTCTGTTCCACTTTTCACATGGGACAGTGAGGAGCATTTTGTATGATATTCACTGGCACAGGAATAGAGCATTATGAAGTGACCCTTTGTTGTGACTAACAACTAACCTGTAGTTATAGCTGTCACAAAATGTCATTCTTACCAGTCTTCCCGTATCTGTGCAAGTCAACATTTTTTCCATCAAGGTTTTGTTGGTTATATCCATAAATATCCCTTGGATCAACATCACCTCGTTTACTGCCTGGCACTCTTGGATATTCAAGTGTTGTCACATTGCAAACATTTCCTGCATTAAAGAGAAAATGTATCCAATACTACAAACAAAAAATTTAAAAAAAAAACTACAACAAGTTTAGGCACATCAGTATCTTTCAGCAGTAGTCCTTCATTTTTGCCATACATTAAAAACTCTGATAATCCATAATATAATTTGATTTCCATAAAACTGATGACAAAATGACAATACATATATACTTGACTGCATACAAACCAATAACACTTAGTTGACAACGCATACACCACATATTCCAACACATAGTAATTTTTCTTCTCTCCCAAGTAAACAGATTTGTCATTTATAATTCTAAAAGCACAGAAGTGATCTGCACAGTTGTAGAAGACCAAACAACCCTCCTCTGGTGCAGTTACCATCAGACTTCCAGAACTCAAAACTCCATCGGCATTTGAGTATTTCTTTTCTAAAATACTTTTGTAGGGAATCAGGCCTTGTCTGATAAGTTTTTTTCTGTAATATTGTATATTGTGCATGTACTATTTTTCATAATATATTGTAAATATTCTTGCATAAAACCAGTGTAACAAAACTATAAAATTACCATGTCTACGCTACACGAATTTGTTGAATTGGGTCTAAGATTAAATCTAACCAGAGACGAGTTGACAAAGTGGAGTGAAGCAAAATATGCAGAATATGTCCAATTGCAAGAAAAAGCTAGAGAAAGGGAAGACAGAGTGGCTGAAAGGGAATTTAGAAAGTCAGAGATAGATTCGAAAAACAAACAGGCAGAATTAGAGGCTAAGAAAGCAGAAACAGACGCAGAACTAAGAAAGGCAGAGTTAGATGCGATAAACAAACAGGCAGAGATAGATTCGATAATCCTGTCAGGCGCGGGCGAGTGAGATTCTGACAACCAGTTAAAAAGTGTAAAACATTTACAATATTTGTTACACTGTTTCTGCTGTTATTTATATATGCATTTCTTGCAAACTTCCTAATGAAATAATGAAATCCTGTTTAACAAATACAAAATGTCTCATGTGTGTTAATTTTACATCAAGCTAGCCAATAGTAATGGATTAATAGAGCATATCTTTAAAGTAAAAATTCACATGAAAATAATACTCCATTTGGTGCCTAATTAACAGTTGCATTCAAATGCATAAACAAGCATAAAATATCAATTTAAAAAGAAAAAAGAAAGGATGTAGTACATAATATCCCTACCTATCATCTTAAATGTGAATACATGCTAGGAAATGTTGAAAAATCTAATTTTGTAACAATGTTCCATACACACCATATCATAAGTGTTAACATTGTTTATTGTTTTCCAAATAATACAATTAAATCTTAAGAATGCTTCTGAAGATATAGTATACATTAGAAAGTAATTGTTTACAGGCAGAGGTATCAATGTGACATTGAATCACACTGAGAGCTTTCTGTTAATCCTAAGTCCATAAATACTAGTGGAGAGTAATACACATCAATCAATTAATGTGTAAGAAAATACACTGACAACTTTGTTGAAAGCTTGCATAGAAATTATCTGAAGTGACAGAAGTAGCAACTGTGTCATTAAATAACAGGTGAAAAGTTGTTTAATATCATACCTTTTGAAGGCAAAGTATAATTAACACACAGGCCGGCTTCTGAATCAAATACTGCCCAGGGAGGTATGTTGAATGGAATCATTGGGATGCTCCCATAGGCTGCTGGAAACTTGAATCTGTTCTGATGTTTCTGTTGCCAGGTCCAGTACAGCATGTCAAAGTAGGCATGTATAGGGTAGAATACAGGATCATATGGGCTTGATGATGTCATCATGTCACCACCAATGAAATTATGCAGGTAAGCTAGGTAGGTTTCCAGGGAAAGACTCATTTCATCATAGTTTTCTGTTGCCAGTGCCAAATGTAGTTCAACCTGGATAGATGAACACAGAATGATGAGTAATTTGTAACTAAGTCCAGGGATAAGATTGCATTTCTCAAATTCATGATAACATTACAATAAAGTAAAGGTAAATCTTATCCCTAGGTAGATGCTGATATTGGGATGTGAAGTATTAGGTCTTCACATATTTTAAGTCATGTTATAACGAGGTGAAATGGCCCGCTCCCTTCCTCAGAATCTTCACTTCCCTTAAAATTATGAAAATTATCCACTAACCATTTTATGAGGCAGGGCTGACCTCCAAATCCATACTGGTGATTGTTTAGTAAGCAAATACACAATAATTTGTTGCATGAAACCATTCTATAAAATATTAAAGACTAGCAGAAAACACATAAAACACGTTAACAGAATACAATAATTGTTAAATAACCTTGATGGTAAAAGTATGCTTGCCAATATGAAAGAAATACAAATACACATAATGGTTGACTCATTTCTAATGATATGAAAAATATACACGTTTATAATCATATTTTGCTTACAGAAAGTAATCCATATTATTTAGTAAATTTGTCAACATCATGTGAAAAATTAGCATTGCTATAGTGCAATTATAACATAATTTCTGATTAACTAATTAAGTGCCAATCAATGATTTATTATCAGGCACAATTATGTACATCTGCCGATGGCTTATAAATCGCCATTGTCAAAGACTAGAATAGTTAGGAGGGAAGACCACCCTGAATGAGTGGTCTACCTCAAGTAGATTAGAGGTAACCCAGTGCCCCAACATGAGGGCAGGGTAGGTGTAGGGAGGGGAACTGTCAAACAGTTCTCTCATGAGACACGGAAGTGTCAACCAGAGAGTAAGCACTCTGGTCACGGTATAATCACGCCAACGTGATAGACACCAACTCAAGAGTAGGCTACTACTCTAAGCGTGTGGAATGATGTAGCACGCAAAAGCCGAAGTACGCACGAGGTCCTTCCGCGTACTGTGTAATCAGCACGCGGAGAATCGTCAGACGGGGGACAGACTTCGTAGGGAACACATCGCTTAGAGTCGATGCGTATTTCTTTAGATGAGTAGATAGATTTAGCAGTAGGGCTAGGGACGACTAGTGATAGGAAGTTTCTGTGTATTCAGTTTCTGTTCGTTAGAGACAGTTTTGTGCATTGATGTATTGTAAGAGCCAGTGGCAATAAAAATGTGTACTCAATTCCTCTCGTACGACTGACAAGTCTTTTTGTGTGGTGCGAGAGAAGTTATCCCATAATGCCTGTAGCATCGCTTGATGACAGGCTAGGATAAAAGTGGTGTCAGAAGTGTAGCTTGGACAATTGTTCAAGCTAAAACACTCACCCACGGCTCTAAAATAGTATTACTGTCAGTTAATCACAGGGTTTAATTCGTGGTAGTGGGAAATAGCGTGTGCAGACGAGAACAAGATGCGAACTTTTCCCATCGTGACCGATTAACGTTTATTTATGCTTATTAAAATGTTTTGTGCTTTATGAACATGTTTTCTCCTGATTTGTAAGTATTATTATTATAGTTTTGTATCATTTATTTCAACAATTATTTGTTTATTTATGTGTATTTATGAAACATGATTCATGGCGGAGCGATACACAAAATAATGAGCCGGCGACAATATCGATTTTTCCAATCTAAAAATAGCGCTGCGCCTGTGACGTATCGCGGTTGACAAACAGCTGCCCTACGCCATTTGCAATCAGCTACAGATTGTTTACAAATCGCCAAGCGGCTGCTAGCCTGAATCTTTGGCTTTGATTGAATATTATTTGTTTATACGAGCTATTTATTGAATATACTTATTTATTTGAACATTATTATTACCTTTATATTTATTTCAAAGCGTTTATTTATTTATTTGTAGATTTTTTCTATTTTCTACCGTCACGATGGCACTACTTTCATTATGCAAATAAGAGTCCGTCTGCACAGCACTTTCACAAATTAAACAGCTATAGTTAGGGAACGCAGAAGATATTAGAACGAAGACAGGACAGTGACATTTACTATTAACTATACCACATTGTGTTGTCCGGGGGCATGTGATTGTAAATGTCAAACAAATGTCTAAAGTCATATGTCGTTTACAAATAGTTAATGATTGATGCTCTTGTAAACCAGGTATAACAAGAGCGGTGTATAAGAGTAACGCAAGGTGTATGTCAAGGTGCCAAACGATTGTACCTGAGGTGCCAAACGATTGTACCTGAGGTGCCAAACGAATGTACCAGAATGTTCTGGATCGCTGAGATGAGTATACCTAAATTATTTTGAATGCAATATAATTAATAATGCATCTCTTTTTCAGGGTGTAATCGGATAATATCTTTTTGTACACAGGCATTTAAAAACTCAACACAGCTAATATACCTGAGTAAATATTTAAGTACCTATCAACTCTAGCTAAGTATCCAACAACATGTCAACTTTAGCTGATTTCATACAAGCAGGCAAGATATAAGGACACACAGGAAAGGAATTAGAGCAATATGCTGATCAAAAATTTAGGGAAGTAAAAGATGCTGAGAGAGACGAACGGGCACGAGAAAGACAACATCAGAAGGAGATTGGAGAACAAGAAAGACAACACCAGAAGGAGATTGTAGAACTAGCTAAGATAACAAAACAAAAGGAATTAGAAATAAAACACAAAGAGGCACAATTAGCTGAAGAAACAAAACAGAAGCAGTTAGAACAAGATAAGGAGATTAAACAAAAAGAATTAGAAATGAAACAACAACAGTTAGATCAGGAATTAGAGATTAAACAAAAAGAATTAGAATTAAAGCAAAAACAATTAGATCAGGAGAGAGAGTTGAAGCAAAGAGAGATAGATGAAATGGCAAGAGTGAAAGAAAAACAAATACAGATGGAATCAGAGACACAGTTAAAGATGAAAGGTATGGAAGTAGATTCACACTCAGAGATCTCCGCTACAAAACTAAAGAGTCAGCAAGAGGAGAATAAACTTAATAAATACAAAAATATTATTAAGCCATTCTGTAAAGAAGATTCCATATCAGCTTGGACAGAAAATGTCGAATACCAACTTAAATACCATCAAGTACCAATCGATATGTGGGCCATGATCTACATGAAAAACCTCAGTGGGGAGCCCCTTAAAATTATTGAATCAATACCAACTGATCTTAGATCTAACTATCAGTACATTCATGATAGGATAATGCAACATTTTTTACTTGATGCCCCTGGGTATCAAGTGCAGTTTTCTAACTTAAAACCAAAACCAAGTGAGACCTTCATCGATTATGTCTCGAATGTCCAAAGCGTGCTGAATAGATGGCTTAGTGCAGCAAAAATAGGAAAGGACTATGAGAAACTTAAAAATTTAATAGCAATGGATAAAGTCATATCCACAGTCCCAACTCCTTTCGCTAAGTTCCTTCAGCAGTCAGACATCGAAACAATAGAACAATTCGAGAAGAAAGGCTCTGCATATTTTTCCTCGAATAGAGAAATTTTTAAAACATCAAACATCGACTCTGAAATAGTCTCTTTTGTTAAGGACCAACCTAAACGCTATCGTAGCAATAAAAAACCATTTCAGAGAGTCGACAAGAAAGATCAAAAATTGCCTAAATGTGTGTATTGCCAACTTTTTCATGATACTTACGCTATGTGTGATAAATCACCAAACTATCCGACACATCTTGAGATGGTCATTAAGAAACAACAAAACAAGAGAAGTGCATACAGGCGTGCAGTCAAATGTTTCTTCTGTTCTAGCTACGGTAATTATTCCAATAAGTGCCTAGGCCGCCAAAGAATGAAGGCCAACAGTGCAATTTTGATTGATACATCTTCTGATAGTGGAAGTGAGACTGAGTGTGAGGTTGAAAATGAATTACCTGTTAATCAATCTGAAGATGTTTGTTGTGTAAACGATATATTAAGCTTTGACAGTTGTGAGCGATGTCACCAATTTCATGCAGACGGAAAATTAGAATGTGGACATACAGTACCATTCTCCACTGAGAGTGTAAATGCAGCATTAGCCTCCAGAGGCAATTTGGTGTTCCACAATGCATTGGTCAACGAAATACCATGCCAATGTTTGCTTGACAGTGGGAGCACTCTTATCGGTCTTAGAAAGGAACTGGTGAATCCAAATGATTATACAGGTGACTCAGTCAAATGCCGAACCTTTTCGGGTAATATTGAAATTTACCCGTTGGCAAGAGCCCGTATTAACACTCCTTTCCTTTCTGGTACCTTTACATGTGCTATTTTAGATAACCCTTGTACTGATTTAATTTTGGGATGCTTACCCCAAATGAAGCATTGCACTAACGGAGACCTAAAGCATATGCTGGCTAAGGTGACAGCAGAAAACCCAGCTGATTGGGATACACTGTTGAAAACAGTGCTGTTCGCCTATCGGGAGATTCCCCATTCAAGCACGGGTTTCTCACCATTTGAATTAGTATATGGGGCTAACCCACGTGGACCCCTAACAATTTACCATCAGTTAGTAACTAATGAGATTGAAATTCCAACCCCTAAAACACCTTATGAGATGGTAACAGAAACACGAGATAAAATTATGAAATCGTGTATCATAGCCAAGGCAGCTTTGGAGAGGAAGGGTCAAATCTACCGCCAATACGCCAATAGAGGTGCTAGGACTATTAATCTTGAACCAGATCAAGACATACTGCTTTTACTCCCAGACAAACGGAATTTATTATTGACCTCATGGCAAGGGCCATTCAAAGTGGTACGAAAAATTTCAGATGTCGACTATGAAATATCGATAAACGGACACTTAAAGATATTTCATATCAACATGTTGAAACCGTACTTTTCACGACAAGAGACAGAATTAGAGACAGACGAACACAATGCACCCACACCTATTGATGAGACGACAGACATACATAACGCAACTACACTATTTAGCGAGACTGGCAAGGCCGACGATATGCAGACACTTAGTGAGCATACAGAAAACGCACTTAGCACCACCACCGTACTGAATCAGGTAGACGACGACGGCATGGAACTACCTGTTCCAATTGTAGACAAGACTGCGACATTAGATTGTATACGGCTAGAACCGGGACTAACAGAAGAGCAACGACGACAGACAATAGAATTAGTGACGGAGTATAAGGACATATTTTCCGACATTCCAGGTAGGACGGACAGGATCGAGCACTCCATCCTTCTTTCGGACTCAAAGCCTATCAAATGCAGGCCGTACTCTATCCCACTTAGCTATAGAGAAAGTCTAAATAAGGAAATTCTTAATTTAGAAGCTAGTGGAATCATCCAGAAATCTACATCTGAGTACTCCTTTCCAATCGTCTTGGTCAAGAAAAAAGACTCCACAATTCGTCTCTGTGTGGACTATAGAAAACTCAACAATGTCACTAAGATCGACGCAGAACCAATTCCTTCCTGCGAAGATCTTATTCTTCATATGTCCACCTCCAAAATCTTCTCTAAATTAGACCTTACTAAGGGATATTGGCAGGTCCCTATGCAGACTCAATCCATCCATCTTACTGCATTCTCAACACCTTTAGGTCTTTACGAGTGGCGGTTTCTTCCTTTCGAACTTCGTAACGCTCCTGCCACTTTCGTACGCCTAACTAGAGATTTACTACATGGAGTGACGAATACGGTGACATATATAGATGATATTTGTGTCCATACAGACGACTGGACAACACACTTACTGAAACTAAGACATGTCTTCGATAGGTTGCGACTCTTCGGTCTCACTGTCAAACCGAGCAAAGTTGAACTGGACCTACAAGAAATTGATTTTTTGGGTCATGTCATTTCACAAGGACAACTAAAAACCGACAATAGGATTGTTACTAAAATTATGAACCTGACCATGCCTACAACAAAGAAGCAGGTCAGGAGCCTTTTGGGTTTAGTAAATTATTATAGTAAGTTCATACCGAACTTAGCTGAAATCACAAGTGTATTTTCAAATGTTTTGAAAGCATCAGTAAAATTAGATGTCAAAGATGCATTATTAATTTCTGCATTGTCAATATTGAAACTCCTTTTTAGTAATGTACCAATCCTACGTTTGCCTAATCCTAGGCTCGTTTATTATCTTAGGACAGATGCCAGCAGGATTTCCATCGCTGCAGTACTAGGCCAGTTCTATGATGGCATCTTCCATCCAATTTGCTACGTGAGCCGCAAGATCACACCTGCTGAATCCAGATATTCCATATCAGAGTTGGAAGCCCTGAGTGTCATCTATTCAGTAAGGAAGTTACATCGATTTCTAGCGGGTAATCACTTCGTAGTACAGACCGACAACTCCCCAATCATGGTCATACAAAGTGGGGTGCATCGCAATGACCGCATCTACAGGTGGTCGTTAATATTACAAAATTATACTTTTAGTATAGAACATATTAAGGGTAGGGACAACATTCTTGCTGATACCCTTAGTCGACCATCTGTGGTAGAAATACCTGATACTCCACATCAAAATGTAGAATAAGATGATGTAATTTAGTACACTTAAAATAACTTGTGTAAAATACCCTATGTAAGACATAGACATTATGATCAGGACTGTGTGCTAGGAACAGTGAACCACCATGTGTCCATAGACAGCAGAATAAGAACTGTGCTCAAAGAACATGTGAATCACCGTGTGTACATAGACAGCTCGTTACTTACTATGCTCCATGTGTGTGCCGGTGAATCAACGGTGTTGTCAACAACTCAACTGACAGGCCTCAACGGGTACTTCTCACACACCCATACAAGACAACTTGCAAGTCGTGTGGGAGGCAAAATGCATGGTCCATTTTATTGCCGTTGGCTCGCTTACAAGCGGTAAACAGTCGCTAATGCAATACACAATATACAGCCACAGAATTATCTAACACAAACTGCTAACCCTATGCTAGTTCTATCTATTAGTGAACACAAAACTCCTAACGCTATTCTAAACGATGTGAACGCCTCAAGTCCAGTCTCCCGTCTGCCTAACCTCTCTCCCGTGGTTACCCACCACGCGGGGTGACCTTCACCTTCATGCGTGTTACCTCACATCGCACTCTGCTGGCAAACGTGGCCTGTTGAGTGTCTACTCAACTGTGCTATGGCTTCACGAGGTGTGGTACTATCGTGATTAGAGTGCTAACTCTCTGAACACCGCCTGCGTGTCTCATGAGGGAGTGGCTAACCCTCTCCTATTACCTCATCTCCCCTGCCCTTGCCTCGGGCACCGTATCTCCTCCTGGTCTCTTCAGGGTTGACCGCTCTCCCTGGCGGAGGGGATGCGGTCGAGTCTTTGACACACACCCACCCCTCTTGTGTTGCGTCATCAACTTTCACTCATTGGTTGTGACGCAAGAGGTTCCTAAACAAAAAATTAGTGTCTCTAATTTTTGTCAAAGACTCTAGATAACCTGGCTTTGGGCATTCCAATAGACATTTAATAACTATTGTCACAATGTAGCAAAGCCTTACTTGGCTACTGGCAATCGCCACAAACTTGACTGGTTGGCGTGAGCCCCTTCTCACATGCTATATTATATTTATCAGAGGTATGTCTGAACCGGACCGTTGTCTTATAAGACCTGCCCTCACATAGTAAATTAACTTACTACCCATACAAAGTTGACTTTCTTAGGGTCAACACATGAATTATTTCATGTCCCCCATATAATATTTAACAACCATTCTACAAGAGTGTGTGCGACAGGCTTTACCTCCTTCGCTTCCGCGCGTAAGACTTTATTTCACTGTTAATTTAGTTCTTCGTTGTCTATTATGTCCCCTGGCCCCATAGTTATCTGTCTTTGATTTACAAATAGTGTATGCAATTTATATGTTTGTTTTTCTGTTTGTTTGTGTGTTTGGATGTAATAAATCTACTAATCTAATTTCTATCCTCTATTTATAAATTCTATGTGTATGTATGTTAGTTTTTTTGAGTGTCATAATTTGGTTCAATGTGGCCACAAACAGGTGTATAACACTAATTCGTGACTACATTCACTTGTTATGAAACCCAAAATACTGTAATCTAAGTTCTAAACTATATTACAGACAACACATTCACACTAACACAATTTCACTAACGAAAACTTTACATTCTAACATACCATTCTAATTCTATAACTAAGTATTTAATGTGTTACCTAAATTTATTAAATTTGTTATGTTAATTATATGATATGATTATATTACTTCTTATTTTTTTCTAATCTAAGTGATGTAATCTAACTATTTAAATGCAATTGTTGTGATGTGAGTTATGTACCTTAATTAAATGGATTATGTGACCACAATTTATGTACTTTTCTAAATACTATGCTAAATAATGTTTTTAAATGCACAAAGGAATTATATGAGTGATGTTCTTAATTTAGCTGGTGTAAATGCTGTATGTTACCTTATTTACTCTTTTTAATCTATTATGATGTTAAATGATGATACTAATAAATGGTAATATTTGAAAGATGGTATGGTTTTATTAAGATGGAATAAACTAACAACAATGAAACTAAGTGAAATATAACAATCTAAATGGTACTATTCATATCATAAATTTAATTTAACTTGTAATAAACTATTCTTATGTCTAAACTAATATTCTAATCTAATTTTAATGGGTTAATTACTGTACTAACTACATTATTAAAATAAATGAGAACTGTTATAGTTCCTAACCTACATCTAATTTATCACTATCTTAAAATATTATATTACATATCACAATAAGTTTATATACATAGTATTTGGTTTACACAGGTTAGTAGTTGCCTTCATGTATGTGCAATGGTTGTATAGGCATAATATAACCACACACTTTGCCTCGGTATCTGAAATACATTACACAGTCATCTTAATGTTCTCTCGGTAGTGCACGTGTAGAGTTCGCTGGTGTCGTAGCTCTGTCTTTTCGTGTCTGTAATTAAGCACTGTTCTGACACTGTTTTCTGCGGTTCATATATATGATAGACCGGAATGGAGCTTAGTTGGAAATGAGCTGTCCTAGTTCACACGGTGGTATCTAAGTATAGCAGCACAGTTCTTAATCTGATGTCCACGGACACATGATAGTTCAGTGTTTTGGTACATGATTACGCCAATAATGTGGATATGTATGTAAGCTATTTTACATCTTATATTATCAGATACCCATGTACCAACCATCACTCTACATTTAACTGTTGGATTTCAGGTATTTCTACCCCAGATGGTCTACTAAGGGTATCAGCTAGGGTGTTGTCTTTCCCCTTAATATGCTCTATACTGAACGTATAGTTTTGAAGGATAAGAGACCACCTGTATATCCTGTCGTTTCGGTGCACACCAGTCTGAATGACCGTAATGGGAGAATTGTCGGTCTGGATAATGAAGTGCACACCCGCCAGAAAGCGGTGGAGCTTTCTCACTGAGTAGATGACGCTCAGGGCCTCCAGTTCTGCCATCGAATATCTGGACTCGGTAGGTGTGATCTTACGGCTCACGTAGCAAATCGGATGGAAGATGCCCTCATAAAATTGGCCCAGGACTGCAGCGATGGAGATCCTGCTGGCATCTGTCCTAAGATAATAAACGAGCCCAGGGTTAGGCAAGCGGAGGATGGGAACATTACTAAAAAGAATTTTCAATTTTGACAATGCAGAAATTAATAATGCATCTTTCACATCCAATTTTACTGATGCTTTTAATACATTCGAAAACACACTAGTTATTTCAGCTAGGTTTGGAATAAATTTACTATAGTAATTAACTAATCCCAAAAGACTTCTAACCTGCTTTTTCGTAGTAGGCATGGTTAGATTCATAATTTTTGTAATAATCCTATTGTCAGTCTTCAGTTGACCTTGAGAGATGACATGACCCAAAAATTCAATTTCTTTTAGGCCTAATTCGACTTTGCTCGGTTTGACTGTGAGACCGAAGAGTCGCAACCTATCAAACACATGTCTCAGTTTCAGTAAGTGTGTAGTCCAGTCTTCAGTATGGACACATATATCATCTATATAGGTCACAGTATTCGTCACTCCATGTAACAGATCTCTAGTTAAGCGTACGAAAGTGGCAGGAGCATTTCGAAGTCCGAAAGGAAGAAATCGCCACTCGTATAGTCCTAAAGGTGTTGAAAACGCAGTAAGATGCATAGATTGAGCTTTCATCGGGACCTGCCAGTATCCTTTAGTAAGATCTAGTTTTGAAAAGATTTTAGAAGTAGACATGTCCAAGATAAGATCTTCGCAGGAAGGAATAGGTTCTGCGTCGATCTTAGTGATGTTATTGAGTTTCCGATAGTCCACGCACAGACGAATTGTGGAATCCTTCTTCTTAATTAGGACGATTGGAAAAGAGTACTCTGATGTAGACTTTTGGATAATCCCGCTAGCTTCTAAATTAAGAATTTCCTTATTTAGATTTTCCCGATAGCTGAGTGGGATAGAGTACGGCCTACATTTAATAGGCTTAGAATCCGAAAGAAGAATGGAGTGTTCGATTCTGTCCGTCCTACCTGGGATGTCAGAGAATAAGTCTTTGTATTCAGTAACTAACTCCACTAATTGTCGTCGTTGAATGTCTGATAGTCCCTGATCTATATGTATGCTGTCCACTGTCACAGTTTTGTCTACAATGGGAACAGGTAGTTCCATTCCGTCGTCGTCTACCTGATTCAGTACCGTGGTGGTGCTAAGTGTGTATTCTGTTAGAAGAAAAATATGCTGAGCCTTTTTTTTCGAACTGCTCGATGTTTTCAATGTCTGACTGCTGCAAAAACTTAGCAAAAGGAGAAGGTATAGTAGATATACACTTGTCCATAGCTATTAGGTTTTTTAATCTATCAAAGTCTTTTCCTATGTTAGCTGCTTTAAGCCACCTGTTTAGTACACTCTGCACATTTGAAAAATAATCTATAAAAGTTTCACTAGGTTTAGGTTTTAAATTTGAGAACTGAACCTGATACCCAGGGGCATCAAGTAAAAAGTGCTGCATAATCCTATCATGGATGTATTGATAGCTAGATCTAAGTTCAATAGGAATAGACTCTATTACTTTAAGGGGCTCACCACTTAGATTCTTCATGTAAATCGGAGCCCACATATCTAAAGGAACTTGGTGATATTTAAATTGGTACTCTATATTCTCTGTCCAGGCAGATATGGAGTCCTCTTTACAATATGGTTTGATAATATTTTTGTATTTGTTGAACTTATTTTCCTCTTGTTGACTTCTTAGTTTAGTGGCAGAGATCTCTGCGTGTGAGTCTACATCCATGCTTTTCATTTTTAATTGTGTCTCTGATTCTACCTGAATTTGTTTTTCTTTAACTCTTGCCATTTCATCTATCTCTTTTTGCTTTAGATCTAATTCCTTTTGTTTTAATTCTTTCTCTTGATCTAATTGTTTTTGTTTCATCTCCTTATCATGTTCTCTTTCTCGTGCGCGTTCGTCCCTCTCCGCATTCTCTTTTCGTGTTTGTTCCTCTTTTGTTTCTTTAAATTTCTGATCAGCATATTGTTGTAGTTCTTTTCCTGTTAATTCTAGTTCTTTGCCTGCTTTTATGAAATCTGATAAAGTTGCCATCTTACTTTAGTACTTGGCTAACAGTGATAGGCAATGATGACTTTAATCAGTTATTTATCTTTGATATGTTATGTTTGTTCTTATCTGATCACTATCAGTTGTGCTTTCTGTTTATACCCTGCCCAGATTTATCTTGCAGAAAAACAGAGTATACAAATATGTCAACGCGTTACAAGCTGAAAAAGAGATGCACTATTAATCAAATTGCATGACAAAATATATAAGTGTACTCAGCTTAATGTGGGAACGAAGCTCCTTTGACACAGGTCACCTTGTTTGGTACACTGGGGTGGCGACACGTTTCGTACGTAGCACACGGTATTTGGCCCACAGGTGTATGTGCACAGCTGTTGTTTGCCCTCTGATATATAGGGCAGCAGTAAACACGCCTACTAAACGATATGATTTACTCGACAACTAAGGACAATGACTTAGACAATGACAGACTTACGAACACCTAGAATATGTATTAATTAATTTTAATGTCAATGTCCTGTCTTTGTTTTAAACAATAATTGCCTTTCGTTACTAACCTAGTTAATTTCTGTAAACGTTGTGCAGCTAAGTATCAGATGCTTAGCCCGAAAATAGTTCCATCGTGACGATAAGCAAAGAGAAAATAGACCCAAAAATGAATAAATGCTTGTAAAGAAATCAAAATAACATAATAATGTGTCAATCAAATAAATATATTCATTTAGTAACTTAAATAAGTAAATAATAAACAATATACAGCACAGATTCAGGCGGGCCGCCGCTAAGCGATCTTGTAAACACTCGACTGCTTTATGCTAATGACGCAGAACAACTGTCTGTCAATCACTCTACGTCATCGCGCAGCGCTATTTTTAGATCTCAAAAATCAATATTGTCGGCTGCCTGTGTATTCCTGCGCCGTGAATCATGTTTGGTGCTTATTCAAGAATAAATTGGTAAATATATGAATAAATATAAGAAAATAAGAATATTAATACTTACAGCTTCGAAGAATACATGATTTCATTCAATAAATATATCATAAACACAATTAAACACTATTTTGTCACGATAGGCATATTTCTAGCTCGCAAATTCTCCTGTCTGCACAAATTATCGTTACTACAAAAATTAAACCCTAGTCTAGAGCTAGTCTAGAATATTACATTCAAGCTTCACTTCTGACAACCACAATTACCCTTTTACTGTGGGTATTAGCTTGGCGCTTTCGTCCAAGCACCACTTTCTGACACCACAATTACCCTGGCCTGTCAACAACTCAACTGACAGGCCTCAACGGGTACTTCTCACACACCCATACAAGACAACTTGCAAGTCGTGTGGGAGGCAAAATGCATGGTCCATTTTATTGCCGTTGGCTCGCTTACAAGCGGTAAACAGTCGCTAATGCAATACACAATATACAGCCACAGAATTATCTAACACAAACTGCTAACCCTATGCTAGTTCTATCTATTAGTGAACACAAAACTCCTAACGCTATTCTAAACGATGTGAACGCCTCAAGTCCAGTCTCCCGTCTGCCTAACCTCTCTCCCGTGGTTACCCACCACGCGGGGTGACCTTCACCTTCGTGCGTGTTACCTCACATCGCACTCTGCTGGCAAACGTGGCCTGTTGAGTGTCTACTCAACTGTGCTATGGCTTCACGAGGTGTGGTACTATCGTGATTAGAGTGCTAACTCTCTGAACACCGCCTGCGTGTCTCATGAGGGAGTGGCTAACCCTCTCCTATTACCTCATCTCCCCTGCCCTTGCCTCGGGCACCGTATCTCCTCCTGGTCTCTTCAGGGTTGACCGCTCTCCCTGGCGGAGGGGATGCGGTCGAGTCTTTGACAGGTGTTAAGCATGGAAGAACAGTGTCAGAACAATGCGTAAATAACAGACACGAATATACATGTCTACGACATCAGCGGATTCTACAAGTGGAAGGATACCCATAAGACACAAGTATGACTGTGTAGTTTATTTAATATACCCAGGACAAGTGTGTAACTATGAACTGTGCCAACAAAAGCAATTTCTGAACGTCATGGCAACCACTAACCTGAGGTAGTTAAATACCATGTATATATATTTATTTATTGTGATATGTATTATAACATGTTTTTAATATAGTGATAAATTATAGTTAGATTAGTTACTTTAATATAGATTTAGAATAGAATTATAGAATATAATAGATTTTTTTTAGTTTAGATAAATCACTAAATTTACCCACTTACTTAGGATAGTACTTTAAATTTAATAACAGCTAATTAAAGACTAAGATAAAAAGTTTAGATAGGAACAGTACCAATGAGTTCATGTCATTTCACATTATTGCATTCCATCTTATTAAACACTTTAACAACCTCATTATTTAGAATTAAATTAGTTTATACCTTATAGAATTATACATTTCAACATACATCATTAACACCATGTATAGTAAAATTATCAATCATATTTTTTCATTTAGACAATAAAACATTTTTTTTCTTCTTTGTTAAATAACCCATTAAATTTATTACAGTTCACATTACTCATTTCAGAAAGGTACATAACTCATCTCACATCATTTTCATTTTTTCAATTAGTTAGATTACTTCCCTTAAAATAGATTAACTTAAATTAGAATATATATATTTATAGAATTAGTATTAGTATTTCCATAGAATATAGTGCTTAGTATTATCAGGGTACAGTCAACCCTATTTCATCCATGTAAATAGTTTGTAAATACATGACTCGTGCAGTTAGTTACGCACAGTCATTAAGCTCAATTCTTTTCAAACTGAGCCAAACTTGTACAGTGTCACTTCAAGGTTTTTAAATAATTGGGAGGATAAAAGTGGTTTTTTTTGGGAGGATAAAAGGTGTGTGACAGAAGTGTGAAAGTAAGAGAAAAGGGAAAATATAAATGGAGAGTGAGGACAACCAGCGGATTTTTTCTGCCGCTCAACGCGACTTTTTATTATTTGTCTGCGTCAAGCGTTTGCTTTCAATGTTGAAATATGCTGTCTCGAATGTGTTATGTGTAATTTAGTGTAGACCTTAGAGAAAGTATTTTAAGTCTCATAAGACGGAAACGTAGTCACGAATTAGTGTTATACACTTGTTTGTGACCGCATTTAACCGGATTATGGCACTTGAAAACTAACTTACATACAAAATATAGACAGACACACATGTTAGAAGGTAAAGTATATTATTGGTTACATCCAAACACGCAAACAACCAGGAAAACAAACATGTAAAGTGCATACATTTTATTTAGAACAATGGAAGATAACTCTGGGTCAGGGGACACAATAGACAACGAAACACTAACTTAACAGTGAAAGATAACTTTACACGCGGAAGCGAGATAGGTGAATCCTATCGCACAAAGCTTGTGCAAGGGTTGTTTAATATTATATGGGGGACATGAAGCAATTCGTGTGTTGATCCTAAGAAAATCAACTTTGTATGGGTAGTGAGTTAATTTGCTATTTGAGGGCAGGTCTTATAAGACAATGGTCCGGTTCAGACAAACCTCTAATAAATATAATATTGCGATTGAGAAGAGGGCTCACGCCAACCAGACAAGTTTGTGGCGATCACCAGTAGCCAAGTAAAGTAATACTACATTGTGACAATAGTCAGTAAAGGTCTATTGAGTTACCCAGAACCAAGTAGTCTTTGACAAAAATTAGATACACTAATTTTTTTAGAAACCTCTTGCGTCACAACCATGAGTCAAAGTTTGTAACGCAACACAGGAGGGGAGGGTGTGTGTCAAAGACTAGAATAGTTAGGAGGGAAGACCACCCTGAATGAGTGGTCTACCTCAAGTAGATTAGAGGTAACCCAGTGCCCCAACATGAGGGCAGGGTAGGTGTAGGGAGGGGAACTGTCAAACAGTTCTCTCATGAGACACGGAAGTGTCAACCAGAGAGTAAGCACTCTGGTCACGGTATAATCACGCCAACGTGATAGACACCAACTCAAGAGTAGGCTACTACTCTAAGCGTGTGGAATGATGTAGCACGCAAAAGCCAAAGTACGCACGAGGTCCTTCCGCGTACTGTGTAATCAGCACGCGGAGAATCGTCAGACGGGGGACAGACTTCGTAGGGAACACATCGCTTAGAGTCGATGCGTATTTCTTTAGATGAGTAGATAGATTTAGCAGTAGGGCTAGGGACGACTAGTGATAGGAAGTTTCTGTGTATTCATGTGTGGTTCGTTAGAGACAGTTTTGTGCATTGATGTATTGTAAGAGCCAGTGGCAATAAAAATGTGTACTCAATTCCTCTCGTACGACTGACAAGTCTTTTTGTGTGGTGCGAGAGAAGTTATCCCATAATGCCTGTAGCATCACTTGATGACAGCCATAAACTGATCACTTCATTATTTTTTTCATTCCTGATACCTTCCGCAATTTTAATTCTTAGTAAATGGAAATTCACATTGGAGACTTCCTTCATTCCAGTTTATTGGAAACTAACAGTCATGTTTGCTCAAAGTTGTGAAAACAAATCTCTGTTGTTTTGTGATTAATTTTCAGAAATGTTAACGGCCATTAGTTCTCGACCTCATCGATTGACATCAAATTATTGTTTGAAGTAATTTTAAATGACAGTGATTCTGATTTAAAGGACTTTGTGAATGATTCTGATAGCATATAGAGTAATGTTTCAGTTATATTATTTAGAAGGTGGTGATAGTGAAAATAAAACTGACAGTGAATGTATGTCATCAAATTATAGCACACATCAAATTATGTTTGCTCTAATGGACCAAACTTGTGTCCCTAAGTTTTCTTTTCCTATCACAAATAAGTTGAGCAGTATTGTAAATATAACTAAACAGAAAATAGTTGATATATTGTTTCATTCTACTGAGTACAAATCTGCCCCGGTGTTTTTCTGACTTTTCCAATTTTGTGTGAAAATGATGTGCTTCAAAATATGATGTTATAATTATATTCTGTTGATATTAAGTAGCAGCTCTTCTGATATTTGAGAAGAAAAGTGGTGAGTTTATCATTATTCACTTAAATTAATTGGCTTATCATTACAAAATTAAAGAAATAAGTGAAAATTGTGAATAATTTTTGCCTCTTATTTTCAATATGTGTTGGATAATCTTACATTATTTGAATGAATTAATTTTCTAACTTTGGTTAAAATATCAATACTGTAGTTTTCCCCATGCAACCGTCTTTCATTTTATATATAAAATAAAAAATGTCTGCAAACATATTAACAAATTTTTAGTAATTACTATCACACTTCCCATTTTCTGCCATTCATTGTTGTTTGGTCCAAATGTACTTTTTGTTTGGCACTGAATTAGTTATGTAAATAAATTAGTAATATCATATTTCAAGCAAATTGAATGGTTGTCTTCTACATCACACAATACAGTGTGTCAGGGATAGAAACTTGAAAGAAGAAATACTGAAATTCTACAAGATATAAACATTGAAGAATACTAACTCATAAACAGTATCATGTCTAGGAAACTCAAATACTTTGGTCACATTACTAGTTACAGTGGCTTGGACATGACTGATGGAAGCCATGGTTTTTGGTAGAAGAGGCAAGGGTCAACCAGCATGAAGATGAACACAGGACATTGCAAACACCTTTGGCATGAGAGCGCATGAGGCAGGACAAATAGCCAGAGATAAAGATACTTTTTGATGTTCCGTGATGAAAGTGATGCTCTGTAAAGGACCTGCAACATGATGAGATGATATATTAAAGCAGTACTTTGTATGGGGCAGAGAGGATAAATGAAGCCATGAATGTCCCAAGTAACAGTCACTATATATGATTCATAGCTTACACATAACTTAGCAACTGAAACAAGAATGATCCATTCTGATACATAGCCAAAAAAAAACTTGAAGCAGAGAAGGCGAGAGAAGTGGTAGCTCTTAATGTATTAAAATACACAGAATTAAATACTTGCAGCAATTAAAATATTCTATTTAAAATACACGTGAAAATGTATTACAAGATTTCAACGATATTTTTATACCTGATTTGGCAGCTGAATGCTTGTATTAAAATTTCTGACAAAGCAAGGCTGCCAAATAGACTGTGATCCAAATGGATGGTCCTCTACACAGCCACCATCACCATTCCCACCAAAGAAGTTTGGTTGCCAAATGACTGCTTCTTCAAAGAACCCAACATCAGTTGTGAAGTCAAAGTAAGGAAGTACAACGTTACAATCGACTTCCTGTAAGCGCTGCTCCACCTGTCTGAGAAATGCTCTCTGCCAGGGCAGAAAAAATGGTCCGTTTGAAGCATGCATCACATGGTACATATAGAGATCTCTAAACTGTTCCCATGTCCTATCATCATTACGTCTGAGTTCAGTCACTGCTTTCTGGAACTGCTGAAGTTCTGTTGCCGTCATGTCACGAATTTCCTTTCTCACTGTGATTGTATCACATCTGTAACAATAACATTAAAAAGTATAGTTGTAAAATCAAACTGAGTGGTAGAACATATGTTATAAACTTTTTTTATTCTCTGTCAATCGAAAACTTACAAATGTTCACATGTCATAGGAAGCATACAGGACTTTAAGTTACCATTAAGTGACAAGACAATCACAATGTTGGTCCTGTTATGAGACGAGAGGGTCAGGAGAAGGTAGTGACATGAGTACAATGGTATTAGAAACAAAGTTGACAGTGGGAGAAAATTCTGGAGTTTTACAGAGTGGTATGGAAGATGATCAGCAGTTGAAATTATCAAGAACACTGAGGGAATATTTATGGAAGAACAAGATTGTCTACACTGCTCAGCATAGCACATGTTGATGATGAGGTTACTTTATTTTTAGAACTATATTTTGAATATTTATATCAATTGTATCACTGAATGTCAGAAAGTGAGTATTCAAATGTTATATAGAACCTTTTCTACTGTTTGGTAGTGAATCATAGAATGTAAATGAACAAATTATGAAATTCTTGGAAGCCTGGGAGATTTGGTTTTTGAGACGTATGTTGAGAGTACTTTGGACCGCCAGATTAACAAACAATTGTGTCTAAAAATGGATATTGAAAGAACATTATATACAAATAAAAGAAGGAAACAATATTCTTTAGTCATGTAATGAGTTGAAAGGCTTTGGAAAATATTGTGACAACAGGAAAGATCAACGGGAGAAGAAGCAGGGGCAGACCTAGAGAAACGATGCTAGATTGACTGGGAAGGTGTTTGGAAGGATATCAACAACACAAGTGAACGAGAACATGAAGGACCAAAATCTATGAGGATGCATGAACACCTACATCAGTTGACAGATTACATACTGATAACGATAGTAATTGTACTTTAATACAATAATGTTTTGTGTGTGTTTGCTTTTGAACAAAAGCGCAATCCATATACACGCTACTACTTCTAGTGCACTGGACTGATTTTTGCATGTGGATTAGCTTTCCCAATTACCAGTATCCCTTGCCATCAGGCTAATCCACTCCAACTTCTAAGGTACTTGTAATTTACATCTCCAAATCAAGGACGAGGAGTCAACATTTTAGTCCAACTGACTGGTGTAGGGATTGAACCTGTTACCTTAGGACAAAACACCAGAAGTTTAAGAGCGAGTGTTCTTATCCTTTCAGCCATGCTGACCTCTATACACTTTTTTTAAAAAATGTTGCATATCCCTTGCAGGACGTTGCAGTAAACACCAGCATTTTTCAGCTCTGTTGATGTACTAGGCAAGTTTTTACATTCAGTAGTTTGCCATTGCTTTCTGAACGACCGGCTCACATACTAACACGTTATAACGCAACGCGACAGATACTAATAATGTATACAAACAATATATTCATCAAATTAAGGTATTTCATCAAACAATATTTCAGCCATAACTTACTTGCATTTAACCTGTCCCATTGGACCACACAGACATTTCTGACAGCCTAGGCCGACTTCCTCCCCAACATTGTATACACGCTGTCCTACAACACATGTTCCAACAGTTTGACAGGCTGCCTCAGAACATGCCAGGCCTGGGTTGAAGCTGATGACTTCAGTCTCAGTCTCATCTCCACTTGGTTGGTGGTGAAGTGCTTTACACTCAGCCATGTGAAGTTCCTGGCCAGAGAAAATGTTGAACAACTAATAATTTATGAACAACGCATAAATGCTTTTGAATATAAATGTTATAGACGGTTTCTAAGAATATCTTGGGTAAGAAAAGAACAAATGCATCCATAAAACAAGAGCTGAATACTGAAGAGGGGTGGCTATTAAAGACAATAAAACAAAGAAAATTGATATATTTTGTCACTTGAAACGGCATGAAAGTTTGGATAGAACAATAATGGACGGGTATATGCCTGGGAAGAGAGGAAGAGGAAGGCCAAAGAGAAGATGGGTGCAGGATGTGGCGGAGGATCTCCAGATGGGTGTATCGGACGCGGGACATCTTGCTTGTGATCGAGAAGTTTTCCGGAAGGTTGTTATGGGAGCGAGGTTCTGCAAAGGACATGCTACTGAATGAATGAATGAAACATGCTCTCATGATTGGTTACAAGCAATTGTTTAGTTTGGATCTGCTTTGGTTAGTAAAGGAGTACTTTAATTGGATCACACAAGGAGAATCTCAGCAGTGTAGGAACTCAGTAGGACCAGTGAGTCTAGATGTGTATATAGAGAATGACATGTGCTATACATTTGTTGCTTATGGTTAACTTTATTAATTTGTAAATTTTGCCTAGGCAGCAGTCTATTTGGCCTACTCTTTGAGGTTTCCATTTGCTGAGGAAGTTTTATTCTCTACAGTGTGCACATAATCCCCCGAGTATTTTTGTTCTTGTCCACGATCCCAGGCTCAGTAGGGAGCATACCATCCTGTCTTATTTTTGTAAAAGTTCAAACAGGCAACACCATGAAACATACCTGGTCTGCTTGAGCCAGAGGCAAATGTTTAACCACTGATCTGCTCCATCCATAAACAAATGTTAAAAATTACTCTTACTGACTCAAAAAATTCACAGGCTTGTAGCTTTACAATTAATTTACAAAAATGCTGCCACTATTTTGGATTCAAGCCCGGCTTCTCTGTTGGTGTGTCAGTGTACTAATCATTATATTACAACATCTCAATGGCATATGACTGTATTAAGCTGGTAACATGCATAATTTAGTGTCAGAGTGATGCATTTGCCTTCAGTCATGACTTGTATCTGCTAGGTACCATTTATGGTTTAAGTATATTATAACTAGAGGCTCAGTTAGCACAGTGGCCAGCAAGCATACCTGTTGGCCCGTTAGTCTTGGGTTTGAATTTGAAGACTGAAAATAAAACTAACCCAGACTAAAATAGGTAACAGGAAATATCTTGGAAAGTAAAGGTGCTCATCTGTTACTGACAAGGCCCCCCCCCCCCCCCCCAAGTCCATTTTATCTATAAAAATATGGGGCTAGCACCATATGCCCAATTGCTTATGTGAAACCAGCGCCCAGAAGAGATGCAAATAACAGTAACATTGTAACCTACCATGCGTGTCGTAAGAGGCGACTTAATGACAGTTGGTGTGAGACTAGCTACCTCATCTTGTGAACAACTTTAGTTACAAAATCCAACCCCTGGCTCCTTGCTGTCTTGAAAGATGATAGTTTGTTACATTGTGCTTCAAAACTGCACAATTACAACCTATAGCGGGGACCAGGGATGGAGTTAAACCTCTCCACAGCACAAATCCAACCAATCACAAATCAAACTAGATAATGGGTTTGAGGATGACTATCGAAGGCCTGTGCTCCAGTGGAGATGAAAGCTGGAAGAAAAAAGAAGACCATGTGCCCAATACGCCACAAGGCATGTTGAAAAAGGTCCCTTACTTTACTTACACCATAATATCATTACCTGACATTTAATTTCCAGCTCTTGAGTGCTTCTTGTCACATCCTGAATGTTTGTTTTGTATGTGCGATAGCAGCAAGCACCTTGTAGAGCAATTGTTGTGCATTCTTCTAGGTTATGGTAGTTATTAACATTACCTCCACATCCTTTGAAAACATCAGACAATTAAAGAATCATTTGTTAATATACAATAATAAATTAGTCATCAATATTTAAGCAAATGCTTTAAGCACACATATTTCAGATTACTGTTATTTTTGCAATCATTGACTGATGCATTTTAAAAAATCAATTTGCTGAGGCACACAATGTGTAAGAGTTGTACATGCGCACATACACACAGAAAAATATACAGTATGATTTTCACTTGTCTATTTCTATTCTATTTCTATTAATAGTCTTATGAACATGACTGGCTATTATCTGTTATTATGTAACTTTACATCGTGCATTATCCGATGCTTTATTGTTATTACGAAATGTAACATGTCTGAATGAATATGTGTTCCAACTTCCAACAACGAGATTCCGTTGACATTTGGAGCGCTGGTTACTTATGCGGGTATGTGAGCCGGTCGTTCAGAAAACAATGGCAAACTACTGAACGTAAAACTTGCCAAGACATCAACAACAGCTGAAAAATGCTGGTGTTGACTGCAATGTCATGTAAAAGATATGCCAATAAATACCTGCATATTTATATTTCATATTACTTTTACACTTCTGACACGACTCTGAATACACGAGACTGGAATATATATGGGTATGGGCAGCCTGACAATTTATATCTTTCTATTTAATTTACTAAATAATGCCACTACTTTGGACTGAACATCAGATTACAATACTGTAAGCCTGTGTACTAACCACTGGGCCACCATGGCTCACTGCCACTTGATGTATTGTAAAGGTAGCATAGGCATAGGCAACTCAATGATAACAAATCTCCCCCCCCCCAGCCATGACATGATGTATTGTAAAGGTAGCATAGGAAACTCAACGATAACAAATCTTCCCCTAGCCATAACATGTCTGGGTTAAAAACCAAATTAGATGGCTTGCTACTTTTGTCTGGTAAGTTTGTATTTTTGTGTCAAGAAATTGTTATCCCTATAGAAACTTAAAATAGGTTTATGGTAATGCCTTGCATTTAAGCCCTGTTAGCCACTAAATCATGGATGAAAATTGAGAATTGATGTCAAAATATACATTCAATAAGAATGTATGTTTAGTTTGATGTGTGAAAAATGTAAATAAGCAATTATGTAACATATATGAATGACCAAAAGAAATGATGCTGGATGGATTGAGACAGTGGCATGGAGGAATATCAGCAGCAGAGTTGATCCAGAAAACCAAAGACCGAGATCTGTGGAGAGCCATGAACGCCTATGCCAGCCGCCACGGCACTTGATGATGATGATATGAATGCTTATGAAACCTAATTAAATAGAGTTAAAAGAAATATAAATACACTAAAGTACTATTGTACTGTTATCACAAACAACTGATTTATTTAAAATGCAATCTCAGAAATAAGTATAATATCAGGAAGGCATAAATTAACAGAAGTATAATTATGTGTACCAACTACATATGTTGAACAACAGGGATGTGTACAATATCATCATCAAGTGCCTTGCCAGATGGTGTAGGCGATCATGTCTCTCCACAGATCTCAGTCTTTGGTGTTCTGGATCAATTCTGCTGATAATATTCCTCCATGTCACCATCTGAGTCCATACAGCATCATTTCTCTTGGTCTGTCCCTACCTCTCCTTCTCTTGATCTTTCCTGTTGTCACAATGCTCTTCAATTCCTCTCTTCTCATCACATGACCAAAGAAAGCCGTTTGTCTCATTCTTGTTGAATATAATGTTCTAGTTTCAGTAGCCTCTTTCAGGCAGTCATTGTTAGTTACTCTGGCAGTCCAATGAATTCACCACATTCGTCTCAGGAACCACATCTCTGTTGCTTCCCAGTTCTTCCTAATTTGTTCATTTACATTCCAAGATTTACAGCCATACAGCAAAACAAGTTCTATATAGCATTTCAGCACTCTCTTTCTTCACATTGCATAAGATACCTTTCATTTTCTTAAATGCAGCTTTTGCTTGCTCTATTCTGTTCTTAATCTATGTTGTGCATCTTCAATCTGACGTTATAATTGCCCATAGATATTTAAAATTATGCACTTGATTAAGAATTTTCCCTTCTATTTCCATTTCACATTTTGGTGCCACATTCTTTGATATCACTACTGTTACTGTTTTCTTTATATTCAAGGAGAGTCTTTTCATTGCACTCTCTGTTACTACAATGTCAAACAATTGTTGTAGATCTTTTGCATTTCTGCCATCAATACTGTGTCATCTACATAGTGTAGATTTATATTTATGATTATGTGTACCAACTACATATGCTGAACAATAGGGATGTGTAATATACACATGACAATCACTGATGAAGAACGGGGATGTGTGACGTATAATAATGACAACCATTAGTAAGGTTTAATTATAGAGGGTGAAAAAGGACAACACATGGGTACAATCTGAAATGTGATTATATCTGAGTAATGTTAGCATGGTGACAGATGCTTCTGACTAGCAGTGTTCCAGGTTCATTCCCTTGCTGCAGTGAGATATCTACCAATGCTACAGTGCTTTAATGTTAACACTTAACACAGTTTCATAAAGGTAATAAAGCTTTACCTGATAATGCAGTGTGGTCAGAAAGTGAAACCGATCACTTCATCTTATATCAAGTAAACATCAAAGCCTGACACTTCATTTACTTACCACAATAAGATCAATGTTTCATATCTGTAAACAGCATGTGCCATTAGATTACATATACCTTGTCTATTATGGAAAAAAATAACCGTTAACTTCAGACTTTTACCTGAAAACATGAATGGCAGACATTGCTGTGACATTTTGTCATAATAGTATCGCAAGATCTGCTGATTGCAACTCCCTTGATCGGCTGGCCACACACGAGGGTTCTGCTTAACGTCGCATGTTGTACCATCATAGGGCGTTGGACATACGCAGTTAAATGAGCCCACTGTAGTGTCAGAATTTATGCACTCTCCATTGTTCAGACATGGGCTGCTCAAACATGGTTCTGTTGAAGATAGTTTTAATGTCAAACTACAGAACACTGAAGAATGTTGATTATTTGAGTTGTTTCATTACTTAAGAATGTTGATTATTTGAGTGGTTTCATTACTGAAGAATGTTGATTATTTGAGTGGTTTCACTATTGAAGAATGTTGATTTTAGTGGTTTCATTACTGAAGAATGTTGATTATTTGAGTGGTTTCATTACCGAAAAATGTTTATTATTTGAGTGGTTTCATTACTGAAGAATGTTGATTATTTGAACAGTTTCATTACTGAAGAATGTTGATTATTTGAGTTGTTTCATTACTGAAGAATGTTGATTATTTGAGTGGTTTCATTACTGAAGAATGTTGATTATTTGAGTAGTTTCATTACTGAAGAACATTGATAATTTAAGTGGTTTCATTAAAAGTTAAAGAATAATAAACACAAACAAAAAGCTACACTTTTTTATCTGTCTCTCTCATGTAACTTCCTCTTGGGTACTGGGTTGTTGACAATGAAATGCCTACAACTTGACCATTCTAGGCTGGGTCGACCTGGGACATGACCATGACCTAATCCCAGCCAGTCAAAATGTGCTGTAAAGTATCATGACCTGCTTATATGCTACCAGGCTTCTCTGCAGATGTGAAGTGTCAATCAGCACTGGTCTTACACACCTGGCTGGTTTTTGGGCTTGAAGAGAAATAAGGAGATGCCACTCTGATACCAGGTCAGAAGAAACTCTAACAACCTCATTCCAAGATTTACGTGTTTCAGATCCCTTAAAAGCATGAAACCTTTCATGACCTAGATGATTTGAAAGACAATACATTGAATTTAAAAGTTAAAACTTAGTCTTCCAGAAGATTCATAGCCAAATAACCAACCAGTCAGCCCACCAACCAACCTCTCCTGTAACTCACTCTGCATCAGGTAAGTCACCCTACTTTGACCAGTGAATCCTAACATGATCAAAGCACTTTTCGTTTTTACAGCTGCTTCAGCTGTTATTACTTATTCTGTGGTGCTAGAACATGGTACCAGAATCTAGTACTGATTATGTGTTGTCAACACTCATGATAAAACATCCGCTCAGAGAAGTCTGGTATGGTTAAATGTCAACTGACTGGGAAATTAACACTGTATATACATCAATTATTTGCATATGAAATATTTAAAATTTAGTTATGTGACAAGAGTGAAAGAAAACTAACATATTTCTTTTCAAAATCCTGCATTTACATATATTTCACTCATATGGAGTAAACAACAGATACTTTCAAAACAGATAAGTTATTATACCAAACTAAATACTAATAATCAGCAAACTTCTTTCTCTATGCCATGTTATGTTATGTTATGTTATGTTATGTTATGTTGTGTTATAACATTCGACACACTGCACATTGGACTTTCCCATGCATGCTGACTCCTTTGATGCAGCAGCCATTCTGAAGTATCTTTATTGACTGTTCCCATGAGGAGTTGTTTACATGTCCGCTCTTTACTTTGAAGATGGCATCCACATGATTGGATTTACTTCACTCTCAGGTCATGTAACTGAGTTAACGTGAGAGACTCATCAGTATCCACCAGAAAGTCCATACTGCATAAATTATATCAGCCCTGCCCATGCTTTTTCCTGATTGTATTGGTTTATTATTTGTCAGCCTGTCTGCATATTCATTACCCTTTCCCCCAGTAGGTCCTCATGCTTACATCCAGGTAAGAGATGTGAACATTTTGTGATTTCCAGCTGCCATTTGCATATATAAGTTCAGGTGTTTATGATTTCCAGCTGCCATTTGCATATATAAGTTCAGTTTGTATGATTTCCAACTGCCATTTGCATATATAAGTTCAGGTGTTTATGATTTCCAACTGCCTTTTGCATATATAAGCTCAGGTTTTTGTGATTTCCAACTGCCATTTACATATGTAAGTTCAGGTTTTTGTGATTTCCAACTGCCATTTACATATGTAAGTTCAGGTTTTTGTGATTTCCAACTGCCATTTGCATACGTAAGTTCAGGTTTTTGTGATTTCCAATTGCCATTTGCATATGTAAGCTTAGGTTTTTGTGATTTCCAACTGCTATTTGCATATGTAAGTTCAGGTTTTTCACCCATATCTGAGGAGGCTGGATATCTGATCCAAAAGATCCCAGAAATGTTTGATATAATTAGAAATCCATGGTTCTGGTAAACATGCCCACCCTATGATGGGATTCAAACTCATTAACTTGTGAGTTCTAGGTGATCTCTTAGCCATGCCAACAAAGTGGTTATCTTGTAGCTGCCTCACACATACAAACTTTAACAGAATGGAAACACAATAGACATACCTGCACAGCGTGCTAGATCAAACCGTTGCTGACATACAGGTCTGCTACCCTGGAAAAGAATGTAATATTAACTAGCGCATGTTTATTCAACAATCAAGAGGTTAAAAAGGTCACCAATGAGAACTTTGGCTTCATAATAAGCAACAATGGAGACTGTTCAAAAGAAAAGGAGACTGACCAATAAAAATTAGGAAGTTAAACAGCATCAAAAGTTTATGGCACAAAACCAGCAAACAAATACAAATTATAATTTTGAGAACATGCATCTTTCCTATCAGATCAGAAATTAGATTGACTACATTCTCATCAACAGAAGATTTTGAAATGCTTTACAACTCTCAAAAAGTGTACTAAATGCAAGCTGCAACAGTGATCACATATTACTTATAGGCAAAATGCATGTAAAGTCAAAGATGGTCAAATATAAATTAAGGAACGTTAAATTAGATCTGTGCATATTCAGAATGAGAAGGAGATAAAAGATAAATTCAATCAATCAATCAATCATGTGCCATGCCGGAAAGCGTGGGCGGTCATGATTCGCCATTTCACTCGATCACCAGAGTCGTGGATCAGCTCAGTGTTCCTGTCTCGTCCATGCCATGTGGCCAAGCCATCCAGGTATTTTCCTCTCGGTCTTCCTCTTGGTCTGTTCCCCTCGATCTTGCCAGCTGTCACCAAGTTCTCCAGTCCATTTCTTCTCATAACATGTCCAAAAAATTTTGACTGTCTACGTCTAATTTCTCTAATCAATCTACGATTTTCATTTGTCTCTTGTAGTACTTGGTCATTGGTTTTTCTATCTGTCCATGGTATTCTTTGCATTTTCCTCAGAAACCACATTTCTGCAGCCATCAGATGTTTTTCAGCTTGACTGCACATTGTCCAAGTTTCACATCCATACAAAAGAACAGGCTCTATGTATCCCCTCAACACTCTTTTTCTCGTTTCAATTGACATCAATTTATTGGTCAGAATGTTTTTCATCTTGCTAAAGGCTACTTTCGCAATGGCGATTCTTGTTCTAATCAATGTATGAGTAAATTCAATATGGAACTATAATAGAAACAATAAGCTGCCATAAAAATTGATATTGAAGTGGAGTAATACCAGTCAATCAAGAGAAGTTTGAGATAGAGGTGTGTAATGTCTCCAAATTGTTTTTCCCCCAATTTTTCTATAGTGTGAATATATTTTGAGAAATTAAAAAAACATGAGAGAAATTATCATTGGAGGAAATAACATTAACAATCTCAGATATGCAGATGATACAGCACTGACTGCAGACAATGAAGACGATCTGCTGCATTTAGTGGATGATGTTACTGCACACAGTGAGCAACTAGGATTAGAATTAAATTACAAGAAAATTGAAATTATTATCATCTCCATGAAGAGTCTCTGTGGTGAAGTGGTCAAGCCGTTTGACTCGGGCTCCGAAGGTTGTGGGTTGGTTCTGGAGCTACAGAGTTTGTGCTTTGTGTGACGCTTTCCGTGCTGCGGAAAGAGACTGGGCGATATGGGATAAACACCCGGTGCAATGCAGTCGATCCTGTCGAATTTTAAGCGACTATTTTGAAGAAATAAATACCCCAATGTAACATCCAAGTAAATAGGAACATTCTTAAACAGGTTAATCAGTTTAACTATATTGGAACAGTCATAGTTTGAACAAGAATTATAATGCAAAAGTAACCTTTTGCAAGAGGAAAAGTAACCTTTTGCAAGATGGAAAACATACCAATAAAAAAACTATCAATTGTATATGAAAAGTGTTAAGCTGTTATTTAGAATCTATTATATGCATGTGAAACATGGACCATAAGCAAACAAGCTCAGAAACATCTATTAGTATTTTTTTTTTTTTTTTTTTTTTCCTGCGTTTCCATCCTGTTTCAGGATATTGCGGTCAACACCAGCATCTTTCAGCTGTATGTTGATTCCTAGGCTAGATTACGCTCATCAGCACGCCACGACTTCCTGAGCGACCGGATCCATACTCTCATAAGTCACTTTTGCAATTCGAACCACTGCTAATTCTCGTCGCGCCACGTGACGAGAGTATTTGGGGTTAGCGGAGAAAGCTGCTAACTCCTTGGCCATGGAGCCGGCATATCTATTAGTATTAGCAGCAGAAATTTTGTTTTTGAGGAAAATGCAATGAATACCATGGTCTAAGAAAATGATTGATTGATTGATTGATTGATTTAGGAACCGACATCACAGCATTCGGGACATTCCCATAAGCGCTCCGTCCCCATGATTGAGGCAGTGGTTCCAGACACAGAATAAAACCAGAAGAAACTGATTAAAGACATACAGACAGTAGATATTATGGGTCTACAATGAGGAGAAATAACCTAAACACTTTGTGAAAACTGGCAAAGTTGATGGAACAATAAAAGACCAAGGGGAAGAAAAGGAGACAAATACCTGGATAGCTTTGCCACATGGCTTTATTGGGACAAGAACATAGACCTGATCCAAGACTCTGGTGATCTTGTGAGACAGCAAGCCATGACTGTTCATGCTTACTGTCACGACAATGAATTATGATTTTTACTGTGGTACCATACAAATGTGAAAAATAGACCATGTCTATATCACTAAAAAAGAAAATTAAGGCTTAGGAAATAAATGTAACAGTGGAATTCTTAGAATACTATGGATCAAGAAGAAGATCTTAACAATAAAGAAAACTGATGCATATACAGCATCATGTCTCTGAAAATTAAATACTTTAGAAATACAAATATCACGGTCGTTTGGAAAGAACAGTAATGGAAGGCATGGTTCCTGGAAGAAGAGCTAAGGATTGATCAAAATGAAGGTGGACACAATATATTAAAGGCACCCAGGGCCTGTAAATGCATGAGGTTGTGGAGCTGGTGAAGACTGAGAATCTTTCTGTGGCTCAAACAACCTGAACAGCAAGGCATCAGACATCAGAAGATCCAACAGCCAACAAACACAATGGTTTTGGTACCAATATACAATGGCTTCCAGACATTTCTCTAGGAATAAACTAAAATAGCATCTAACATGGGAGCCTACCTCCTTATTTTATCATGCTTTTAACTAAATTTTATAACTTCACACTGCTGTCCTAGATTTTTCTTAACTTCTTACTGCCATTCAACTGTTATTTTGACCCAATGATCTCCTCCCCCAATGTTTCCAAACAAACACACTTATCTGATTGTGTCCTCTGCCTAAACCATCCATAATTCTCCTCTTATAAGAATGTGGCCCTTATCTGTGTCCAGGGCTTCATGCAGATGGTGTTCTTTGTTTGCAGTCACTCATGATACTTAATATTGTTTGCACACATATTAATGCTGATAAAGAATACAGTCTACACATAAACCAAATCCTAAATGAAATGAAAAGGACTAAATTGTACTAATTCTGGTACAATACTCACAACACATGTGCACTGGGTACAATCATCCACTGCCCAGGTGTCTCCCTCCTTGAAATCTGACCCATTGAAGCTGCAGCTTGGCAGACACTGACACGTTTCCAAATGTGTCACTCTGGAGCTCAAATCAGTATTCTGTTCAAACAGACAATTTTATCTCGAAATATTACATCTCACATATACATACAGCCCACAAACAAGCTCATTTGCAGCATGTTTACTTTGTTACCATACATCTATATATATAAAGCTCCTCCAACTTTAATCACGTGACTGTTATGAAAAATACAGTATATGTAACATAGTGTGGTTAGATGTTAAATGTGAAAGGGATCGTCCACATAATGAAAATGATTCATAAGGGTCATATGATGTGTGAGCATGTGTTTGTATGAGGACTGAACAAAAGTCAGTCTGGGTATTAATACGAGCTTCAGGACAGCTTCTATTGACACCATGCATTGTTCTGCCTAGAGATGCCTAACATAACTGACACTTTTGTCTGTTCCAAGATTTCTGACACGGCACCACCCTAGATGCACCTACTATAACTATTTCTTCATATATTGTATTGGTACATGACAATAAGACAAGTATTCAATCTAAACACAACATATGGAACATGTTCATTCTATACACAATCTATGGAAAGCATCCAATCTAAACACAACATATGGAACGTGTCCAATATAAACACAACATATGGAACGTGTCCAATATAAACACAACATATGGGAAGTGTTCAGTATAAAGACAAGATATGGAAAGTGTCTAATCTATATACAACATATGGAAAGTGTCAAATATAAACACAACATATGGAAAGTGTCAAATACAAACACAACATATGAAAAGTGATCAATTTCATAAAAACGCTGTGCTAGTCAAATACTTCAATAATGTAAGGGTAATAAAGACCTAAATGAGAGTCAATTAGATAAAAAGGAGGCAGAAATCTATTAGCAATACAAAACAAACAACACTGAGGAATTATTCTTCATCAGAAATGTGAAACAGAAATAAATGGTAACTCTTTCTGTATAAGCAATTATGAGTAAACATTTTCTAACTCAGAGGCATTTAATAAAGCCATAGAATGTATAGAGATAAAGTAACTACAAGAATATAATATGTTTGTTAAACAACTGTTTGGCAATGTATGAGTAAATTTAGTAACTAGAACATATTGGGTTTAACGTAACGTTTGGTTAGGACTGAAAGTATTCAAGTGTTAAAGGGAAAAAAAAATGTTTAAAAATGTTTGCATATCCTTTACAGGACATTACTGTCAACATCAGCATCTTTCAGCTGATTGTTGATTTCTTGGCAAGATTACGCTCAGTAGTTTGCCATTGCTTTCTGAGCGGCCGGCTCACATACCCCGTAAGTTACCGACGCGATTCGAACCACTGCTGATTCTCACCGTCATCACGTTACTTACGAGAGTATACGAGAATACAGAGAAAAGTCGCTAACCTCTAGGCCAGGAAGCCGGCGTATGTAAGCGAGGAAATTTAAATATGGAAAACATTGCAGATCTATACTCATTCTTCCTCTTTCTATAACTTCACATGTCAACCTTAGTATATTTAAAGAAAACAGCAGCCGTCCTGGGGTTGTTGACATCTCTATAAAGTCTGTCCTCAGATGGAGTGGGTGTACACCAAAATAAATTTCTCTGCTCTGCATATGTTAAACACTCTAGTCAAAAATGTTCAGTTGTCATTTTACAAATTGTACCCACAGCTACATTTATCAGCTGTGGGTACAATTTGTAAAACCTATCTTTAGTTGTTGAACAACTCAACTGCATTTCAGTCCATTATGAATGCAAATCTACAGAGCAACAGATACTTCCATGATATGTCAAACGCACATAAGGCAGTCATAGTTTTAGTTAGTCAACAGATTATCCACATTGCACATTATCCTTAAGTGCTCAGATCCTCTATTTAGTATTTCCTCCAGCAAATAGCAACTGATAACACCAGTTCTGTGTTGGTTAACTATTCTTCTTTGACTTCCTACATGTCCAGCTTGACCCCATTTGACTTCATGTTCTTGCAGTATGGTCAAAGTTCAGACATCACATCCAGCCTCTGAGTCATTTACTCATCCTACTTCCCTGAGGGCATTTAGATTGTCAGCCAGGTCCAATACCTGTCATCTCCCCACAGCAGTAAATCTGCAAGCCTATGTGATCGCCTGTTTTCTATTGACATCTACATGCCCTCAAACAAACATTAAACAGCTAGCCATGTATGACCTCTTGAGAGATTCAAGCCATTGCCTTCTGGCACAACCAATCTCTCCTTAGTATACTCATAGAGTTGCTGAGAAACCATGCGTGGGTGAAAGTCTGTGTCTCCAGCCATAACTATAGCCTTCATTACTGCCATGATCTCCATTGTGAAACTGCATGTAGTCGTGGCTATCGTTCAGCTATCTTCCTTAATAGTTTTTTCCTTCAACTTGGACCATAAAAGCCCATGAGCTTTGTGTGTGCCTCACAAACAGACCTATCACATACTAAGACTAGAAAATGAAACATGGTTAATTTCACCCGGACTGGGACTGGAAAAAAATAACCCAACAGTTATTGATGATAAAAGATATTAGAATGAGCAACAGATCAAAGTTGTTAGTGATCAAACAAGAATGATACTACCTCCATCTTTGGCTGGTACAAAAGGTAATAAAACCATTGAAGTATAATTATCTTGTGTACTCTTGCTTGATGAGTCTGAATAAATACTAATTTTTGGCCCTCTAAAACATAGTTATCATTCATTCCCTCTTGTATACCAGTCAGATTTTGCTGTACTGTTGAGTATTTTACATGCAAAGTGATGTAAGCTGGGTGTCTCAGCGGAGCAGGCTCTAGCACATTTGCTTGCGGTCTCAGTGATCATGTGTTTGAATCCCCTTCGACAGGATTTTTTTACATGGACCTGGGCTCCAAGGTTACGCCAACTAAAAATGACTGCTGTCAGTACCAGCATTTCCCTGGGAAGTAAAAGCGTCTGGTTTGATACTGATCACATTACTCAATGTACCAACTGGTCTAAAATTATAGGGACAGCACTACATATCCAACAGGCTTGAAATGGAATTTTTCACTTTTCTTTTAACCCTTTACAGGACAGAGCGGCCGTTAGCGGCCGATCGCTTAAACGAGCGGAGCGGCCGATTACGTCCGATACTATTATGCATTGTAAAAACGCGATCTCTCGGCTTTCCGACACTTCTGACGGCTACTTTCGCTTTCGCCGATAGCTTGACAACATGGCCGCCATTTGTAAACGCGCTATTATGAATTTGAACGGACTTTTACAGACATTTTTGGATAGTTTTCGGGACTTTTACGCTGTTTTTCAAAACGGATTTAGGCGATTCTTCAAGTGATAGCCGAGATTTCGCTAGGTTCAATTTAAATGACATTAAAGGGCACGAAGTTGACTATTAATTGGAGCTAGATATCAGTGCAAAGCGTTACTCTGCATTAGCAGTCTGAGTCGGACTTTAAAGAAAGTGATTATGATTCTGAAAATGTGTTTGTAAATTGCCGTATAGATGACGGAAAATCACAAACAACATGCAGTATTTCGTAAATATTTGTGTTCATATATGGATTACCAATAACAATCACTTGAGTAACATATTCTACATGCTTTTCCCTTCATTGTGTTGTTTATTTAACTAAAATTGGTTGACTAACACCTTATTTGTGATGTTTTTACTAACGCGACCCGAAATTTTACCAAACCTGAAAAAATCTTACCCGTTCAGGGCTAAAAAACGGACAAGCGTCTGCCCTCTAAAGGGTTAATTATAAATATCAAACACCAATTTTTAAAATGAAAATAATCTACATGAAAATTAAACCATGACATTAATACATTACAGCATTTTAAATACATCCTTCATGCAATTCATTAAACATTATCATCGCATGATTTTACCCCAAAAATATCACTTCACATCTACTGTGATATGCTGATCTCACAGTTTACATTTCTTATATACAAACAAATTCTAAACCATATTCACTAACCTCTTTCAGCAGATTTTCAACTGTCAGAGCAAGCTGTGCCAGTCTTTTTTCTAAATCAATGGTCCTGTCCTGTAATGTACTCATTGTAACCGGAAGTGAAAGGGTGAATCCTGTTCCGATGTCAAGAGGTTGGTCTTGCACTGTGTGTTTTTTTTTAAAACAAAAGATATTTTTACTTTAATTTGAAATCACATTAAAATATGGCAGTGTTATAAAATGGTGGACAGCATTGTGGATGGAAGTTTTTTAAATTAAAGTATTAGACAATCAAATAACATGCTTTAATGTACAAACAAATTAGTAATTGTATGTCCTTATTCACTTACGCTTTGATGTGCAATTTTACAAGATACTATGTAGGATTTAATTAGAATGTACACACATAACAGACAGTATACAATGAGATAAGTATGCAGAAAACGTATAAGTATAGATAAGTATGCATTATATAACAAAGCTTCACTGTAATTTTAATGTTCAATTGGAGTTATATAATTCTCTGGATTCTGCTCTCAATATTCAAACTGCAAAGTTGCAACACAAAGCAAGATAATTAAACATTTTTCCTGGCATTTTCCCATCAGACACAAGAGAAAAATACATTTTAAAACAGCTCTTCCATAAACAGTGGAAGATAAACTCTATGGACCGCTGTGTGAACTAAAAAAGACTGTTAGATTCATACAGAAGACAACATTGCAGTTGTAGATGTATTTCAAGCGAACGAAAGAAGAAGAAGAAGCTCTTCCATAGTGATAGTCAGCAGCAATCACTATTTAGTTTTCTGCATACTTATCACACTGTATACTTTCATTACATAAAAGAGACTCACCAAGAATATCAGCCTGTGCACCGCATGTTTTGATCACGTTACTTTGTGGAAACAACATGGCTGAAAACACCACGCCCTGTATGACATCCAGGAATAGAATATTTGCAGTCAAGTCATTTACAAAACACTACTCAAAATCAATGGTAAAAATGCAATTTATAAAGTGTGAGGTAAACATTACTGTAAATGTCTTTTCTGTCTTAAGGTGGAAATTATTTCTTTTATTTGTAATAAATGAAATTATGTTGACTGTAATACACAATTTATATATTCTTATTTTCAAAATTAATTTTCAAATATCAGATAAATAACTAGTTTTTTAAATAGACACATGCATCTATATCTCATATCTGGACAACCACTGTGAGACAAGGTGCGATCTCATTATCTAGATCACTGATTCCCATCCTGGCAAAAGCCAAGATGAACAGAGCAGTCCACACAATCTCTGCATACTGTGTACTGTGGAAACCTAAAATCACTGCTCAATAAACTATCTTCTCATGAAGCCACAAATCAGCAAATAAAAAAAACCATAATCAGGATGAATTGGGAGTGTCTAACAAAAGCGGACTCCCTGACTACCTAGAAGTAAAACCGGATGTCAGCTGAAAACTAGATGAGCATATCAAGAATCTCCAGAAAATACAAACCAGGCATCTGAATGTAGTCAAGCAAATTGCTAGCACCACTTGGGGAGCAAATAAACACACCTTGTGCCATCTATACCTTAGCCATGTTAGGTCATTGATGGATAACAACCTCCATGCTCTTCAACAGCTGAGGTTCAAGCAACAAAGAAAGCTGCATATATGATTTATAACACAAACTCATACTGTTACTGCCACATGGTAGTCGTCTTTACTGATGCACTATCTGTACTATGAGCTCTTGAAAGTGATAAGCTTCCACAACTGGAAATACATTAAGCAATGTGAATGGTAGAAAATGAATTAGTAGCGGGTACCAACCCACTGTAGTGCAACTAGAAATGAAAAAAGCGATAATCTCGCAAAGAGAGTGTCCTTTGTCTAGGAAAGAAAGATAGAAGAAAGCAACAACAAAAGATTCTTAACAACCTTTTGTTATAGCATGGAAAGGTGTCATCACACAAACTGACACATATTGTTGTGATTACAAGATGTGCAGAAGCATGTCTACCCACATTAAAAAACAAGACACTTGATCATAATGGTAACTGCAAGATCAGAAACATAAAATCATTAATAGCTACCTTCTTTAACCAACATAAATATGTATTTAACAAAGATTTATGCTGCACTGTTTCATGTCAAGATATCCACAAAAGAAAGAAGAAACCAAAATGCTTAATATTATTTTTTTTAAAGTAGAGAAACTTTGAAATTGCAGCAAAATAATCTTCCTTAAGTGGTACAGTGAAAATAAAACTATAACAGAGAAACATGTAAAGTAATAGTTACAGAGTAAACATGCATCAATCAGTTTATTACCTGTATACCACTTTCAAACTCCAGAGTACCACCAAACACCATATTTGAATGCACTGGTAGGACTCCAATTTTCTGCTTCAGCTGGACATATCCAGTTCTCTGGCAGTCTATGTTCACTGTTGCTTCCTTTCCATGCACCGACAATTCAAGATCTAGCCAACTATTATTGGGATAAACATTTTCAAACGTCACTCTTTGAAATGATCTGGAACCCAAGTACCTAAACACAAGAACACCTTTTGGAATATCCAATGCCACTTCTAAATAAGGTAGAGACTTATAATCTTTGTTAATAAGTAGCAGAATTCCCAGTGAGTCTTGAGACAAAATGCCAGAGAATTGTAATGTAAAGTCTCCACGAAAGTCACTAAGAAATTTAGTAGCATTTGTGTCACTAAGTCGAATGCCTTGGAATGAATGTAGAAGTCTCCAACCATAAGGGTGGTTTTTCTCTACCTGGGTAGAACTCTGCAGCAGTCTCTGACTCAAAAGGTCAAAACCTGAAATTACATGTTAAAATAGTCCAGTGTAAAACAATACTTCTAATAAGTTATTGGAATACTCATTATTGACAAATAAAGACTGAATCACTAATTAGTTAAAGACACAGTAACAGCTGATGGAACAACATATGAAAGGATGCTCGAATTAGGAGTAATGTGTGGTGTTTGGTGATCATGTCTCTCCATAGCTTTCTGTCTTGTGTATTGCCAATCATTTGTGATACTGATGTTCCTCCATGTCATGATGTCAAACTGTCCAGCATCATCTCTCTTGCTCTATCTCTGCCTCTCCTTCACTCACTCCAACTTTTCTGTTGTGGCTGCATATTCTAACTTTTTCCTTCTCATGACACACCCAAATAATGAGGACTGTCTTCTTCTGATGCAAGTAACCAGTTCTCTTTGTGAGTTCACTTCTTTCATCTTCATTACTCTTTCTACCCATCCACGATGTTCTCATCATTCTTCTATAAAACTACATATGTACAGCTTCCATATAATTCTCACTGAGTCTGCTAAATGTCCATGATTCTCTTCTGTACTTAAGATTCACTCAATACAGCTCTTAAGAACTCCTGGCCTCACCTAGATTGACCAAGATAAACTGCAAAGAACATTCTCCATCTTGTGAAATGTTGCTTTTGCTTATACTATTCTACATTTAAATTCCTTAATACATCATCTGCTGATATTAGAGTACCCACATATTTAATAAATACACTGACTTAATTCAGATTGGTTCCATTAAATTTTATGTTGCATTTGGGAAGACATATTTTTCCTTTTTTTAACCATGACTTCTGTTTTTTTTTAAAAATACTAATTTCTTTGTTGTAACTTTCTATTGTAATTATACCTATCATTTCCCGTAACTGTGTTTTATTTTCAGAGATCAAAATCATGTCATCAGCATAGTTCAGGTTGTTTACATTATGCCCACCAACTGATATTTCTGAAGTTGATATTGAACATCGCCGGTAATGTCATGAGCACGGTCAGACATGGGTTCGATGCCTGGGCTTGTCACTTGACAAAGTGAGAGGAAGATTGGCCACCTATTCCTTCTTGCACTCGGGCCTACAAAATGTGATGACGCTGTCACATCACAGATCCATTGCAGGAAATTGCTTTGGGACAATTTATTTTATTAATTAAAACACATCTAATCGATACATAGCATTGGGCCAAGGGGCGCGTGGTAAAATGCTACTGCTTCTAACATAACAGCAACAATGAAAGAGCAGAAACTGAATAGTTCATTGAGATACCAAAATATAGTCAGATATTTGTAATATAGAGATAATGAAAGTCTGAGCAGAATAATAAGAACATAATTTAAAAGAAAAAAATAATTAAGCAATGAAACATGATGGAAAAAGCTTAAACTGTAGTGCCTTTTGTATGTTGAAACAAAAAATATAGTTTACAAAAATGATGAGCCTCAGCAGAGGTGTCTTCAAGAAAACAGTAGCAACTTTCTGCTGTTGTCTAGGAATAATAAAAGACAAAGTGTGTTATAAAGTAATGGTTGTCTATATTTCCAATGTTCCATCCATCATGTGCCATGCCAAGATGCGTGGGCGGTCATGTACTGCCATGTCACTCAATCACCAGAGTCGTAGATCAGCTCTGTGTTCCTGTCTCGACCATGCCACATGGCCAAGCCATCCAGGTATTTACTTCTCGGTCTTCCCCTTGGTCTCTTCCGTTCGATCTTGCCAGTCGTCACCAAGTTCTCCAATTCATTTCTTCTAATAACATGCCCAAAAAATTTTGACTTTCTACGTCTAATGTCTCTAATCAGTTTACGATCTTCCTTTGTTTCTTGAAGGACTTGTTCATTGGTTTTTCTGTCTGTCCATGGTATTCTTTGCATTTTCCTCAGAAACCACATTTCCACAGTCATCAGCTGTTTTTCAGCTTGACTGATTATTGTCCACGCTTCACATCCATACAAAAGTATAGGTTCTATGTAGCACTTCAACTCTTTTTCTCGTTTCAATTGATATCTTTTTATTGGTCAGTATGTTTTTCACAATGGCAATTCTTGTTCTAATCTTTTCAAGGCATCTCCCATTAGATGTTATGACTGTGCCGAGATAACTGTATCAATTCACTTGCTTAAGAATATGTCCATTTACTCGAATATCACATTGTGGTATTTCCTTCTTCCCAGTGACGACCATAATCTGTGTCTTCTTGATATTCAGTTCTAACCCTAGTTGTTCACTGTGTGCAACAACCGCATTTACTAAATTTTGCAGGTTCTGTTCATTGTCTGCAATCAAGACTGTATCATCTGCATATCTAATGTTATTGATGTAAAGTCCCCCAATGTTGATTCCTTCCATATCTTCTACATTTCTGAAAATATTTTCACTGTACAGGGATAAAAGATCTGGAGACATTACACATCCCTGTCTCACACCTCTTTTAATAGGCTGATATTGATCTACATTGTTATCAATTCTGATGGCAGCTTGTTGTTTCCAATATATGTTTTTTACAAGCCTAAGGTCTTTTCCATCAATTTGTAGATCTTCAAGCATCCTTATCATGTTGACATGTCTTACTTTATCGAAAGCCTTTTTGTAGTCAATAAAGCAAATATATAGATCTTTGTTTACTTCTATAGAACGTTCAATTACTGTTCTCAGAATATACACAGCATTTACTGTGCCCTTGCCTTCTACAAACCCACATTGTTCTTCTTCTATTTCGGGTTGTATTTTCTTTCTGACTCTTTGCATGATAATTCTCAGCAGAATATTCGTGATGTGGCTCGTTATACTAACTGTTAGATGTTGATCGCATTCTACGGCTCCTGATTTTTTCGGGATTGCAATAAATATAGAATTACATACTTCAGGAGGTATATCTCCAGTATCGTGTATTGCGTTCAGCAGTCTGGTGACTTGGTCTATTCCATATTCTTCTAAGGCGTTGATCATTTCTATTGTGATGTTATCTGTACCCAGGGTCTTGCTAGTTTTTATATGGTTAAGAGCATTCTGAACTTCCATCTTCAAAATTGATGGTCCTCCATTATTATTCCGATGACCATATTGTTCTTCTCTTGTATCATCATAAAGGTCTTTCACATAATCTGACCATGCATGTAAAATCTGATCTTTTTCTATTATGATTTTGCCATCTTTGGTGTTTAGGCAACCCGCTGATGTGTGTGTTCTTTTGCTAGTGATGTCATTAATTCTTTTGTGCATTAATTTGATATTCCGGTTGTTGTGTTGGTTTTCAATTTCCTTGCAATTTTCCTCAAGCCATGTTTCTTTTGCCTCTTTGCAAAGCCTCCTAATTTTCCTGTGAATCTCTTCACATTTTTCCTTATGTTTGTTATTTCTTTTTACTTCCAAGAGTTATAAGATGTCTTCCGTCATCCATTTCTTGCGTCCTATTATCTTTATTTTTGGGATGGTTGTTTCTGCAGCTTGGTTGACTGATTTCTTTAATATTTCCCATTGGTCACTGACGTCTTGAAATAATATTTCCATATCGGACAATGCAAAGAATCTGTTCTTTACCTCTATGTTGAATTTATCTTTTATTTCCTCACTCTTCAGCGCCTGTAGATCAAATTTTGTGTTTCTTGGTAGTGAATATTTTACTTCCTTTAATTTTATATGTAAATTGCTTAAGATTAATGTTCCAATGTTAAAGACAAGCCAAATAAAAGCTATACATATTATAGTGACACTGATGATTACTAGAACCGGTTACAATATAATTATTTACATGCTAACTTCACTACAAAATGCCTCGTAATTACACATAACAAAATAAATGAATACCATGAAACAATTTATCTCTGTGTGTAAATGTATAATTTTAAAACTTAAATGTTAACGAAAAATTCATCAAAATTTACAGACAGCAAAGAAAATTGCTGACATTCTATCAGACCTGAATATTGAAGTAAACTGGCTCCTCCATAAACATAATCAGGTCTAACAAGCTAAAATACTTTGGCCATTACAGTTTAATTTAAATGTCAATGATTTAGTCAATGGAACAGCGATGGAAGATAATGGTTCCTGGAAGAAGTGGTAAAAAGACATTAAGACACAGGGCACTGAAGACACCAACAATTCATGGAACTAGTAAAAGATGGGGAAAATCTGCAAAGAACCTGCTACATGATGATTATAAAATTTATTATTCTTATTATTGGATTGCACACAGTGAACAACTAGGGTTAGAACTGAATATTAAGAAGGCACAGATTATGGTCATTACTGGGAAGAAGGAAATACCACAATGTAATATACGAGTAAATGGGCATATTCTTAAGCAAGTTAATCGATACAGTTATCTCGGCACAGTCATAACATCTGATGGGAGATGCCTTGAAGAGATTAGAACAAGAATTGACATTGCGAAGGTAGCCTTTTGCAAGATGAAAAACATACTGACCAATAAAACGATATCAATTGAAACGAGAAAAAGAGTGTTGAAGTGCTACATAGAACCTATACTTTTGTATGGATGTGAAGCGTGGACAATAAGCAGTCAAGCTGAAAAACAGCTGATGGCTGTGGAAATGTGATTTCTAAGGAAAATGCAAAGAATACCAATTACCATGGACAGACAGAAAAACTAATGAACAAGTCCTTCAAGAAACAATGAAGATTGTAAACTGATTAGAGTCATTAGACGTAGACAGTCAACATTTTTTAGGCATGTTATAAGAAGAAATGACTTGGAGAACTTGGTGACAACTGGCAAGGACCGAGATTGTGTAGAGAAGAGAAATTAAGAGAGATTAATTAAATTAAAAAGAGAACAAAAACACCATCATTTATTTAGGCTAAATCAGTTAGCAATAAACAAGATGATGATTATTTCGTATTTAAATTCTCTCTCAACTCATGCATCATTAAGAAATACAGAATTAAAAAGCTTTCTGTTGGCAGCTTTTGAAACATTACTAAATATACGTGAAGATACGTTTCTGCTGTTGTGAACTGCATCCAACTACAATTCATGCAAGTAAACAAGTAAAGCGCGAACAATGCATAACTCTGAACTATGATACAAGAATGCAGTATTTACTTCCCTTGTACAGCTGTATATGTCTCAGAGACACGACAGTCTAGGTTTTGCTAACGAAAATTTGTGGAGAGAACTGAATCGCAAACAAAGAATGAAGATCCCAGAAAGATAAAGAAATATATTTGTTGATTAAACTAGTCCGATTAGGCTTCTTTTATTTTCTTTGAGTAGTAGGAAGAAAGTCCCCTGCCGGCTTGCTATGCAAGTCGCAGGTTTTGGTTTAGGACAGGAAAATCTGACCAAGAGAGAGATCGAAAATAGATGTAATAAGGCAAACCAACTCAATGGACACATGGCACCAAAACTAAAGAATAAGCATGTATCAATAGTTACTAAGAAAGCACTGTACATCACAATCTTTCAACCAACTATATGCTACCAATGTCAAAACTGGACAATGACAGAAAAAAGAGAAAAGAAAAATCGCAACAGAAATAAGATTTCTGAGTAGAATACTCAATGTATCGAGAAAAGGCCTGCTCCATGGCGAAGGTATTACGGACGCAGTTCGTGATTCCGCATATCCGCGTTCGAAACACCGCTGCGAGCAATTTGGCAGCAGACCGCATTGCATTGGTTTTTTTTTACAAAATGGTATGGGTGCCGGTTGATCAGAAATCAATGGCAAACTGCTGAACGTAAACTTGCCAAGAGATCACAACAGCAACAAATGCTGGTGTTGACTGCAACGTCCTGCAAAGTATATGTAACTAATTAACTAATCAAGAAGAGAGAAGATCAGAAATGAAGAAGTCAGGACTAAATTTAAAAGGGGGGGGGGGGTAGGGGGGTTATAGCTGCGCTAGATTTTATTAGAAGGCAGTGCAACTAGGTTACCAACTAACAGTATACCACAACAAGCAATGTTGTACAGATCAGAGGGAAGCAGAGGAAGAGGCCGACCACGTAAACGATGTGTCCATGGGAATCTCGTTACATGAAGCCCATAAGCGGGCACTCTCCCGCTGTTTATACTTCACCTCGACACCGCAAGGTACAAGCGGAACAAGATGAGATGAGAAAAGAATAGACACTCGGCGGGTGATGTGTAAGTTTTCCCGCCTTGAGGGGGATTCGAATACGTAGCTATGCTAAAGGATGCGCTGACATGTTAAGGGGAAGAGTGCAAGAGGGAGATAACGTTGCTTTAGGATGAACAACATCAAGAGACTGACTGAAAGAAGCCTGTACGATTACACAGAGAAAATACAGGATACATGGTGCTGGAGATTTATTACAGTCGGGTTTTAGTGCGAAGATGACACTTGATGATGGCCTATGTTTGTCTGCATCAAAGGTACACCCACGAAATGAGCAAGATACATCCATCATGCCAAATACACTGTATACAGTGTTTATTGATTGATTGATTGATTGAATGTAGGAACCGACATCACAGCCATAAGCGCTCCGTCCGCATCATCAGAAGCCAGCGAAGAATTCCAACCCCAATAGTACCAGTAGCAATCTGATTATATGTCCGTCTCGCCTTTCATCTGAGCGTCGAGCATCGGCCAGATCCCCTCGTCACTCCTCGCTGTGGCATTCTTGCCAGACCATGGTGATCCATTTGCTCCTCCGAGGTGTACACGTGCTCCCATAAGGCCGCAGCCACGTCTGCTTATCATGCATCAATACTCCACCAAGTTTTGCAGAGACAGCCAATCTGTCTGCCTAATCATTCCCCAGCACACCAGCATGCCCCGGAGAAAATATCCAGACGATGCTTGCCACCCGTGACTTCCGCAGCGAAGCAAGCCACTCTGCACGAAGCTTGCCTGTCCTCACCCTACTCAGCATGCTTTCTGAATCAGTTACAATCACGATGTGTGTGTGTGTGTGTGTGTATGTGTGAGTGAGTCTGAGTGTGTGTGTGTGTGTGTGTGTGTGTGTGTGTGTGTGCGTGTCGTATTCTCCATCCACCGGAAAGCTGCACTGACTGCCTCCACCTCCATTCTTAAGCTAGATGTTGTGGTATCATATGCCACGCTTTCCTGCACCAAACGTTGACCATTAGCCTTTGTCAAGAACCCCCAGGCACTTCTACTACCTCTCAACACCGAACCATCTGTGTAGATAATCACATCACCTGGGCGAGCATTATCCTGAATTAGTTGCTGGATTTCCACTTCCGTGGCCCCTGCTGGCCATTCCCTGCACTCCCGGCTCAATGTGATTATAACTCTGCACAAGTCTAACTGTTCCGCTGGCACTCTAACCCACTCTTCTCCTCGCCTAATGTTCTCCAAGATGCACACCTGCCTGATCGTATCCTCCGCCTGAGGCATCCATGATTTCCCTCTTATCAGTCGCTGGCCCTTAACTGCGTCCAGCGCCTCATGCAACGGGTGATATGTGTCAGCAGCTACTCTGAGGTATGCCTTCGCCTGCATCACCTTGAGCCTACCAGCAACAGTCGGCAAACCAAGGATGCACCGCATACACACCACTGGGGTGTCTCTGGTGCATCTCAGAATGACCCACATAGCCTCGTTCTGTATGCGCTCCAATCTCACCAGCTGACTGAGACAGTGGGCACTCCTAGTCCATTATCAATCACTGAAAGGATCAAGTGCTGGTATAGTCTGAAAAGCATTCTCTGCTCTATGTCCATTGCAGCCATAGTTTTAAGTGCGTTGAGTACCTTTTGAGATCTTGTCACAACCGTATCTACATGATCCTTGAAGGACAGGCTCCTGTCAAATGTGATTCCCAGATAATTCAGTGTTGTAAATGTAACAAGTGACTTTGATGTTTCGTTAATTGCCTCATGTGGAGTTTCAAATGTGAAGTGTGTACATACAGATTTTAGCATAGAATAATATCATACAGAAAGTCATGACAGGTGCAAACATTATGAAACACATCGGCGCGTTCTTGTTTCTTCTTCTTATAGTCCATGCCGTGTGGTGTTTGAAATCATGTCTAGCCACAGCCTTCTATTTCGTGTACTGCCAATAATTTCTGATGCGTATTTTTCTTATTGTTATAATGCTAAACTGTCTATCATCTTCTCCTTTAGTCTTTCCCTCCTTTTTCCCTAACTTTCTCGGTGTCACGACGTACTCCAGCTTTCCCCTTCTCATGACATGCTCAAGAATGTGGGATGCCTATTTCTGATGCCTGTGATCGGTTCTCTATGTGAGATAACGTCCTTCAAGATATCTTCATTATTCTTTCTACCCAACTAGGGTATTTTTTATAATTATTCTTAGTTAGTTAGTTAGTCGATAGATCATCCTCATTGCACATCAAACCATTCAGTCCATAAGTGCCCGGATCTCCTCCTCAGCAAATCCCGCAGCGTATAGCGTCTCACGATACCAGTTCTGTGTTGGATTATTACTCTTCTTTGGCTTCCTGCGCAGTGTTCTTGTTTGGTCACACCTCTTTTAACTTGCTGTTCTCGCTGCCTGACCATGGTTGTAGACTCACAGTCATCGCTTGGTTCTCGTAAACGACTTACTTCTCGTAGATCATTCAGAATGTCTGCGTGGTCCATGGCTCGTCCGCCTTCCACAGTAGCCTTACCTGCAAACCTGTCAGCCTGCTCATTTCCTTGTACACCCGTATGCCCTGGCACGAAAATGAAACTAATCTTTGCCAACCGAGACCGATCCAGAGACAGCAACCACTCTCTTCTAATCCACCCCATCTCTGTCTTCCTGAGACTAAGAATTGAGTCATTAAGGGCACATGCCATGTAGAATGTCTGTGTCTTGAGCCATGTTATTGCTTTACTTACTGCCATGACTTCCATAGTCAGGCTACTTGTGGTCAGAACAAAAGCACCACTTTTCCTTCATAATTTTCCCCCCGGCCAGAGCCGTGAAGGCCCAAGAACTTCTCACTCCTCGAACGACTGACCCATCCGTGTAAATGACGGCATCATTCTCTAAGGAATTCTCGAAGATCAGAGCCTGTACTTTCGCCTCCACAGCAGCTGGATTGTCTTGTCTGCATTTCCTGTCTAGTTGGATGTACACTGAAAAGGATGTACAGAACTCTGTTGGCACTTGTACCCACTCCTCACCAGGTTCTAAGTTCTCAAGCGAACATACCTGCGGATGGGGACGCAGAGGTGTTTCCAAGGCACCAGGGCCAAGTTTTATACTGGCCAAGACCTACTAACACGTCCTAGTCGTGCGTCCTGGGCAACAGGTCCCTTCGGGGTCCTGGTTAACGTAGTAGGATCGCTGATTCTTCCGAAGTCGGAGAGTATCTGTCTGCACGGCGATGAACCACCAGTCTGCACACCAATAAGCCAGACATGGGACAATGGATACTCACGCAAACCTCATTCCGGTATGACATCATCTGATGTTGGACAACAGGATGTCTTCATCCGACATACAGGACTTCGCGCTGGAGTTGACAGCCAGCGAACGCAAGCAATTATGCAAGCAAGCAAACAAGCAAACCTGCTGAAGAATGTCTTCGGCCTGCCCCATCCACGACTTTCCTCTTTTTAGCCTGCTGCCCGTTACCTTCATAATCTTGCCATGCAGTGGATGGTGTGTCTTTGCGTTGACTCTGAGGTAGGCACGTGCTCGGCAAACTTGTATTCTGTCCGTCATGGTTGGAAAATCAAGAAGGTAGCGCATCGCCCTGCATGCTGTATCTCTTGTACATCCAAGAATAATACGCAAAGCTTCGTTCTGTTTCCTTTCCATCTGCTTTTGGCTGAGAGTCAGGATCGCCATCGCATACTTCAAAACAAAAAGGACCAAACCCTCGCAAAGAAGACATAGATGGCACTGCTCACAGTTTTCCGCCGCCATCACCCGCATCGCAACAAAACCCCACTTGGCCTTTATCGCCTTGTATTCGTGCTCAGTATAAGCGAAGCTTCGATCAAATCATATCCCCAGGTAATTCATTGCCTGCGTTCTTTCCACAGTCTCTGAACACAGATTTACAGTTGACGTTGGGGTGTTGACAATATGGTTATTCAAATAGAACCATGTCACTGTCGCCTTTGTTGGGTTGACCATTGCCCCAGCGTCAACACACAATGTGCTTACGCGATTGAGTTCGGTTTGTGGTTCCACAGCAACCTAATCTCTATCTTTACCCTGACGATACACTAACACATCGTCTGCATACGACAATGTCCTCCCCGGTCCTATGATTTGTTCGCTGGTGAGTCTCATAAGTGTAGGCGTTGAACAGCACCGGAGATAATGGTGATACCTGTGGTAGGCCATATATATTGTTGTTGGTTCCGAAGTCCAGCTACCTCATCTAAAAACTACTTTTCTTTGGAAGAGGGTTGCAGCGATCCAACTAAGAAGGAAAGGACTTATCTTGAATTCAAGAAGCTAAAGCATTAAAAAATCCAATGGTACTCTGTTGTACGCGTCCTCAAGATCAATCGCTGCAGCCAATGTTTCAATGCCTGAGTGGAAACCTTCATAGGCACCATGGGCAAAAACTGCTGCATTGGTCCAGGTTTCTCATTTTGGACGGTACCCTCCCATGGTAGTTGGGAAAAAAAACCTTGCCTCTCTAGCTGGCTTGATATTTTTCTGGCAATTAACTTCTCCAGCAGCTTGTCTATGGTATTCTGCATGTTATAACCCAATATCCCTGAATTTGTATGTGGTCTTTGCCAGACTTCGGCAAGGGAATCAGATAGCTGTGTAACCATTCCTCCTTGATGCTAGCACTCCCTATACTTTCGAGCGTACATGTCTGCTAGTTCCTCTAGCACGTTGTCGGTACACATGTTGATGTCGTCATACCTTATGCCATCTGGCCCTGGAGCGCTGTTTTTTTTATCGTCGAAGCACAGCCTTAATCTTTTTCACTGTCTCTGTGTCTAGATCCGAAATGTTCTTTGCCTTACAACCAGTGGCGTGCAGAGGGGGTCCGGGGGTGCGACGGCCCCGGGCATCCAGCCGGGAGGGGGGCATCCAGTTAGGGAGAGGGGGAAGCACAGTGCAGTCGAAGGGGAGGAGGAATGAATGAGGTAAAGAACAATTTAGGGGCATCCATTGAAGGGGTTGGCCCCGGGCATCAAAGAACCTCTGCACGCCACAGCTTACAACTATATGAGGTAACCTCCGTGGCAAGATTTCGGCCTCTCGTGTCTGTCTGGTTGCTCTGCTCTAGATAGCGTTGGAAGAGGGCTTTGCCCTTGTTCTTGCCAGTCCTCTGCCAGATGAGGTCAGTCAGGAATACTCTTATTCTTGACTACCCCATTCATTCTTTTATGTAGTCGCCAGAACGATTTCAGTGACTTGTCTGTGCTTACTCTTCGACATAACTCTGCCCATTTTTCACTGTTAACCACCTTAACCAGTTTTTTGAAGTAGCTTACTTTTGTGTGCATCTCTCTTTGTATGTGCACGCAAGGACTAGGATGGAAACTACGCTTATCCATCCAGGCCTGTTCTACCTCCAAATTCCACCAAGGTGGCTGCTCCCAGCTTTCTTTTCCACCATGAAGCTTTCTGCACTTGTCGCGCCTTATTTTACTCATCACATCTTGCCCTGTACTGTCATACTGGAAAATCTTGACCATTGACTTGTGCTGCCTGGCTCTGCCTGTCTCCACCAATATGCTGCAAGGGTGGTAGTCGCTGCCGTGATACCATAGGATACCCCATCTACACATAGCAGTGAGTGAAGGAGAAACCAACGCCAGGTCAATAACAATGTCCTCATCACCTGGACGACTTGCTGTCCTGGTGACACAGCCACTGTTGATACAAACCAGGTCAATGGTTTCAAGTGCAATCTCGAGCTCCTCCCCCTATGTGTTGGAGGAAATGTTTCCCCATATTTCATATAATTATTCTTAAAAACCAGATATCCTCAATTCCCATCTAATTTCTAACTAATCAGCTGATTGTCCAAGCTTTACTTCCGAGGATTAACTCAATATAGCTTTAAAGAAATCTCTTTCTCACTTCAACTGTTAAAGATATATTGCCCAGAACATGCTTCATCTTGTAACATGCTGCTTTTGCTTGGACTACTCAACATTTAACGTCTTTACAACAACGTACATATGCTTTTATCAAGGTAACCATATACATGAACTAAATATTTGCTTCAGACTAGCTCCATGTACTTTAATGTTGCAATAATTATAATATTCTCATCAATAGTCTAATTGTCCAACATTCTGATTATTTCTTCAGATTTTTCATTTTATCAATTGCTTTAATGAAATCAGTAAAGCAAATTTTTTTTTTTTTTCATGTAAACCATTCTTTCTGTTAATTTTTTTCAAGAAGTATAAAGCGATGTTTGTTTCTTTACTTTCTACACAGCCATACGTCTCATCTCCTATTTCTGCTTTTATTTTACTTATCATTATTTTTATAATTCTCACGACTATTTTAGTGGCATGGTTCATTAACCTAATTGTGTGATGTTCTCACAAGTCTATGGCACATAACCTACCAAAATAGTGGCCCGGGTACAATCTCTAGCAGAGGCAGGATTTTGTTTTTTCAGACCAAAGTGGTTCTGGTCGACCCAGCCTCATAAAAATTGGTACCAGACAATGTTCAGTACTATTTGGGAATTGTCTGAGAAAGAAAGACGCAGAAGAAGGTAAGTGACCACTCTAATATCGTATGTTGTTGTCTAGACTATGTGAAAGTCTAACATTTCACACTCCAGCGGCAGTATCTGCAACGGGAATACCATTTTCTTTTATTCTGTTTATTCTATTATATTACATCATGATTTTGTTTACTTTATTTATCATTTGTATCAGTTGTTGACTTTCCTGTATCATTCACTTGCTGTTTTCATTATTTCTGGTATTATTTCGTTTCATATCTCTGTTTACTTTACTCCTTCAGCAAGTGTGCTTTGCTTAGTGTGCTCTTAAACCTCCACTATCACAAAACTGCATTACTATTAGCCTGAACACCACACTCCCGGATGAACTAAAGTTGCAACACAGGATAAACGGAAGTGGAAAGCAGCTGACTTTCTCAAGTCAAAAGATGCTGCGAGAAAGAACCGGATCACCATGCACCAAGAACATGATGTTCTCTTTCCCGTGTCATTGGCACCTTGCCGTGTCATTGGCACCTTGCCGTCTTGACAGACGATAGTTTGTAAGGGATGGATTTATTGCCTCTCCATAGCACAAAGCCTGGGCTAAAATATAGAGATCATGTGTTGCCCATGCAGCATGATCCCTCTCTCGGCCTGCCTAGTTCACTCCAGAGGAAAGGTAACACCTCTACATCTGGAACAAGACAAGCTGCAGAAGCTGCCGGATCAGCAAAGCAATGCTCTAATTGTCCGCCTGTCGGAGCTTTGATCCTAGACCAGCCGCCAACCAAGGCTTAGAGCCTGGTCTGCCCTGCCATGCCACTTTGTCTTTAGGTTGCATTTCCTCGCACCAGGGTAAGGCTTGTACCCTCCCAATTGCGCTCTTCCGCCCGAAGCCGTTGGCACAATGTGGGGTGTCGGGTTTGGTAAGCGCCGCCCAACGTTCGGCGCTAACAGAAAGCAGGTAGTACCGTCTGCTGTTGTACGGTAACTCAGTCATATCTGACTAAGACCTGTGGCAATCGGGTAGTATGCATACACTGCAATGATACAGTGGGGGACTATTGCTGGGAGCGGCGAGCATGCCTCGAAACTGGCTTACAGGGTGAGACATAGACGCTTGCGAGCCAAGACTCAAGTGCTCCCCACTTCCCCTTTCTCCTCCGAGAATGTAAAGAAGATAAGACGGCCTAACACTAACAGTCTCAAACAACTAGCAGCTGTTTTTTGTTTTTTTAATTACTATAATGTAATTCAAGACAGCATATCAACACCACCTGGTGATAAAACTTCCCAAGAAAACAAACAAGTGCAAAGTCACAGTATACACAGGAACCAGAAACCGAAACACAAGAAAAAGGAAGGAAGGCGGCTGCAAGACACTGACATCTCAAGAGACATCACATACGCCTCAGAAACCAAAGCTAGAAGATTGGTTAAGCCGGGTAGAAAATGTTTCTTTTTTCCAGGAAACCGGGGAACATTTGAACTTCCGCTTATATGGACTCGGGCTACACGGATATCCGGCTGTTGTTTTTAGTATTTAAAACAGTGCATGTCTTTTGCAGGACGTCGTGATCAAACCCAAGTTGATTTTCTAGGCAATTTACTCTCAGTAGTTTGGCAGCAGACCGCCTTGAGTTTTTTTTTTTTTCCCTTTACAAAATGGTATGGGAGCCGGTCATTCAGAAAGCAATGGCAAACTACTGAACTGAAACTTGCCAAGAGATCACAAACAGCAAAAAATGATGCGGTTGACTGCGACGTCATGTAAAGGATATGCAATTAACTCAACTTAGTTTGACGAGAAGTCAACATTTAAATCAATCTTATTGCTGGGGTAGGGAATGAACCCCCTACCCGGCCATCAGCACACAAGAAGTTTACGCGCGAGCGTTCTTATCCTTTTGGCCACTTCAACTTCTGTTTTTAGTATACGGATACACAAATGTCCGATGTCCATTTGAGAAAAAAAAAAAAACTTTCCACCTTGGCGCAACCAGCCCATGTGGCATTGGTTAGTGACCTGGTGGTGCATATTGCGGCGTAGGTTTGTTTGTTTCTTTGCGCCAGTGATAGCTGGCTTATCTTGTTGACGTTACTATGCTTATGTTGTCAGCTGGGGGTTTCGTTGGCCGGCAAGCTTTCCTTTTGTGTTTTTGAGGCAGTTTCTTCCGTCATTGTTGGCTTCTGGCTCGTCTAATGTGTCACCGTTAAGTTGAAGGTTGGCTTTCCCTTGAAACTATTCGTAGCTGTGAATGGGATGCTGGCTTCTTCTTGAGGTTTTGCTGTTGTTTTAGTCTTGGCTTTATTTTGCGTCTCTTTGCTTCCTCCTCTATGGATGGTCTTAATTAGCTTTTCAATGCTCTCTACCCAGTCATCATCCTCTGGTTTTTCTGTGTTCTTTTCCGCGACTTTGGTTGTTTTAGCTTGGGTTGACTCTCTCTCTAATTTTAGCAGTTTTCTCTCCTCTTGAATTGCCCGTAGTATCTCTTCGTTCTTCTTTACTGTTAGCGCCATGTGCTCCATCTCTTGCTTTATGTTTCTCTGGGTCTCTTTAATTTCGGCAAGCATCTTTTCAATGTCGTTGGTCGGTGCCGGTCTTTGTAGACGTTTGACTTGTTTTTTCAACTCATCGATCTCGCTCTGCATCTGTGCTCTTTCAGTTTGCGAGATGCCTGTGACTGTCTCGCACCTCCGCATGGCTTCCTTGAATGGGGCTCTCGTGATAATTGCGATCTTTAGGACATCCCTGTGTCTTTAGAGGTACGGACAGCCCAGGTACCTTGCTCCATGATTGCCCATGCAGTTGGCGCACTTCCTCTTGTTATTGGGTGCTCTGAAGTCGGTGTCCTGCTTAGCCAGCGGACACTCCCTGAAGGCGTGGTGGTCGGCGCAGTAACGGCAGATTTCAGTCTTGCTGCGGCATATTGGTCGACTGTGGCCGGCCCTCTGGCACCGGATACACAAAAACATAGGGACCCTTTACATACCGTAAGGCGTTAATCCCCTATTGGGCATATGGTTCTAAATCCATATTTTTTTAATAGCTAAATCGATTCTAAGTGGGTGATGTAGTCAGTTTCAAGCGGTAACTTTTATTTACTTCCCAAAACATTTTCTGGTGCTAATGGAGGATGCGTCGACCTGGGAACTCAGGTCAATTTTAAACATCCACTCCGATTCGGATTCGAACCCATGATACGCGGGAAGGCAGGTGAGTGTCTAACCACTACGTTATCGCCGTGCCCACAGCAGAAACAAATACACATGCACTGACTGACGCTCATAGTAGACAGAGAAAATCAGTAACACTAACGACAGTACCTCGCTTTCACAGCGAGACAATTTTCAGACATTAAACATCATCTCATGGGAGTTAAAGTTGGAGGTCACAGTGCACATACTCTGAGATTTGCTTATGACACCGTTCCAATAGTAGTCTGAACGTAGTCTTCAAACCATTCTAGATAATGTGGTAGAGAAAAGTGAGAAGAAAGAGTTATCATTAAACATTAGCAAAACTTAGTGCATTATAGTTTCCAAGACAGCATCATTATCATTGTCACGATGTGCCATACCGATAAGCGTGGTCAGTCATGGTTGGCCATCTAACTGGGTTCCTAGAGTCTTGACTTAGGTGTACGTTCTTGCCATGTGACCAAGCCATCCAAGTATTTATTTCTGTTTTCCCATTATTCATGTTTCATAAATTTTGCCAGTTGTTTCTAAATTTTCAACAAAATAAAGTTTATTTCTTATCATAATGTGCCCACAATATCTTGGCGTGACGTGGCCGATATACATATCACAGCTATTAAATCTTGCGCAATAGATTACGCAACCACTTGTATACAAAATTCAAGATTGGTGACTCAGCCATGTGCACATGTGGTTTGGCGTCGCAGACAGCAGAGCACATACTCCAGGATTGCCCAAACTACAACATATCCAGGCGAACCTTCTGGCCTAGAGAGACAACAGTGGAAGATAAACTTTATGGACCGCTGAATGAACTAAAAAAGACTGTTAGATTCATACAAGAGACGACATTGCAGTTGTAGACATGTTTCAAGCGAACGAAAGAAGAAGAAGAATGTCCAACACAGTTTCATTTAACTTCCAAGCGTTCTCTGCTTTGTTTATTTGAGTCAATTTGCTAAAGATTTCATCGGTTATCTACAACTGCTTTTGTCCACTTTCCTTCACTGCTAAGTTAGTATTTGCAATTTGTATGCTAGTTTTTACACATTCCCATTGTGTATTAATGTTGGTTTTTCTGTCTGTCCATGGTATTATTTCTTTGCACTTTCCTCAGAAACCACATGTCCACTGTCATTAGATGTTTTTTAAAGCTTCTCTGCTCTTTGTCTATGTTTGGCATCCCTACAAAAGTACAGGTTCTATGTAGAACTTCAACACTCTTTTTCTTGTTGTAAGATACATCTTTTTATTGGTCAGTATGTTTTCCGTCTTGCAAAAGGCTACCTTCGCCATGACAATCCTTGTTCTAATCTCTTCAAGGCAACCCCACCCAACAGATGTTATGAATGTTTCGAGACAGTTGCACCAGTTCACTTGTTTAAGAATATTCTGATTTACCTGTATATTACAATGTGGTATTCCTTTCTACATATAATAAGATATACATAAAACATGTCAGAGATCCTGGTTGGTAGACATAATATAAATAACTGATATTATCCCGATGACACCGTCTTGATAGCAACAAATCAGAAGGATCTACAACATGTGCCTTAGTTTGAATAATAGAAATGTATAAGTCATGGTGGTGTCAAAGAAACAGAGTTAGCTTAAATGTGAAATGAAAGTAAATGACGCTATTTTGGGGTAAGTGCAGAAATTCAGATATCTAACCACTAGGATAACATCAGATGCAAGATGCATCACAGATGCATAAGATAAAGAACTGAATAGAACAAGCAACAACTGCATTCTATCACATGAAAAACGTTGTGTGAATAAGTTGTTGTCCTTGGAGGTTAGAAAAAGTGTTCTTGTATGTTACATAGAACCAGGTTTAACGTACGGCTGCGAATCCTGGACAATTGGTAAACTGCGGGGGGAAAAAATGCATGGAAGCCCCGGAGGTGTGGTTTTATAGAAAAATGCTGAAAATTATTTGGACAGTCAAAATGAGCAATCTGGACAATTTGAGGGAAGCTGAGTCTCTAAGAAAACCTATCACAAACATAAGAAAGAAGCAGTCATCGTTTTATTTTTTTTTTTTTTTTTTGGCAACCCACATTATGAGACAACAAAAACTGGAACATGTGATAATCGGACATATTTGCAGAAAGAGAGATAGAGGAAAACAGCGTGAGAAAATTCTTCATAGTGTTGTGTCATGGTACGGAGAAGAGTCAACACACGAAGTGATCCATACCGTCGGAGGTCGCAATTTGTGAAGAGGCATGATCTCCCACACCAGCCGGCAAGGCACTGGATCATGTTGATGATGATTTCTTTCTTCCTAGTGACGACCATTATCTGCGTCTTCTTACAATTTAATTCTAACACTAGTTTGTCACTGTGTACAGTAACTGCATTTACTAAATGTTGCAGATCCTGTTCATTGTCTGCATCAATACTGTACCATCCGCATATCTACTGTTATTGATGTTATGTCCCCCAATGGTGATTTATCTCATATATTCTAAATTTCTAAAAATAGTTTCACTGTTTTTCCACACAGTTGCAGCGACTGCACTAGCCAGGCGGCCTTAATTCCTCAGGCTCAAGACCGCCCTGCATGGTACTATATTGGCAGTACATGACAGTTTTTTATGACACAAGGACTGAATTAACCAATATGGAAAATAAACGCGTGCATTTATTGTAAAGGGGACACCACATAAATGTTTCATTGCTATATTTACCGTGCACCATATGGTTCATAACTGCACATGGTGCAGCTGAATTAGCTCCCACAAAAAGGGCATCTACAGTGCAAACTTTCCATGTGTAAATACAGTAACGGTGAACAAATAAATTAAGAAGAGCTTGGATATAGCCGAGATACTGTTTCTGGAACGAATACCTTTGGCGACGAGGGTAACTAACAACCATGCCTGGCAGAGCCTTTGACACTCACAAGAGACAAACTGTGTTCATGGTCATAATATGAAAAAGGGAGTAATGGAAAAACATAGTGATGGAAGAACTCACTATAGACGAGACAAACATCGAGAGAATTTAAACGTCATGGCCCAAGGCGAAGGCACTGAGGAATGTCATCAACTGAGTTGATCCAGAACACCATGGAACGAGATCTGTGGAGAGACATGAGCGCCTTTGTCATTTGGCACGGAACATGTTGTATCCTGCTTTAGACGTTAATTCTCTGACATGCCGATGATGATCGTTTTCAGTTAATATTGACATACATTTTAAAATGTATAACCATGACAAAACGAAACAAATAGTTCCACAGAAGTTACTCTAACGAGAACGATTTGACATAAACGCTGATCTCCTGTTCTTTACGAGTTAAAATAGCAAATGAATAAACATTTATCCCACGGCAGATGCGTTAAGCAGTCTACCAGTTGTAAGATAACATAAGATGATTATCTCAAGACAACGTAACTGGTTAAGGGGATTTTAATGCGTGTGAACATATTTACGCTTTCTCCCTCGCTAGCTTTGACCCAGTTATTTTCGGCGTTAAATCGTAAATCGTAGTGCTGCTACACTCGTGTCATAGAGTGAGTAATTAGCTCAGCTGAGTTTTAAACGAAATGTCTCATAAAGTGTGAGATTCAAGAGTTTGTTATTTTGCTATCAATTTGTGTGTCTGCCTGCTTGCTCTCATTCTGTCTTTTTCTCTCTCTCCAACACACTTTCTATCTCTCTGTCGCGCGCTCTCTCTCTCTCTCTCTCCCCTCTCTCTCTCCCTCTCTCTCTCTCTCTCTCTCTCTCTCTCTCTCTCTCTCTCTCTCTCTCTCTCTCTCTCTCTCTCTCTCTCTCTCTCTAGTGTGTGTGTGTAATATCTACCAGCTGACAGAGTAGATCTGGACATTTAATTGAGAACTTCAATTTCTGACCATCCTTGCTTCATTGAATGACTGTGCTTTATCTGTGACAGACATTGTTTTCCGTATTTCTGTGTATCAGAATGCTGTATATATTACATTAAAGTCTGCGATAGTTAGTTGATTATGCCGACATAACTTGTAACTTAACCTATTTTATTTTCGCATATCCTTTACAGAACATTGCAGACAACACCAAGATTTTTCAGCTGCTGTTGATGTCTTGGCAGTTTCACGTTCAGTATTTTTGCCTTTGCTTTCTGAACGACCGGCTCACATACTCCCGTAAGTAACCAACGCGTCGCGATCCGCTGCCGAATCTCGCGCAGCTGTGTTTCGTACGAGATTATTCGGAATTACGAACAACGTCCTTAACCCCTACGCCAGGGACCCCAGCTAACATATACTACTGCACAATTTCCTCTGCTGGGATTACTGGTTCCATCTTTGATATCCTCAACAAGCAGCATAGTCTAAGTGACACATCAGTATCTATTTTTATGGAACTACCGAGTGTGTAGAAGTTCAGGTCCCTCAGTCAAGTTTTGCCAGTAGTTATTGTCTTCTGTACTAGCTTCCCCTATTTCCAGTGTCCCTCGCCATCAGGCGAACCCACTCCGGCTTCTGAGGTACTTGTAATTTACGTCTCCGCGTCAAGGACAAGACGTCAATATTTAAGTCATATTGACCAGCGTGTAGTCTGAACCCACTAACCCGCCTTCAGTGCAGCAGAGATTTGAGCGTGGGTGATGTAATCCTTACTGCCACGTCGACCTCTTACGAACGTTGAAATCGTGGCACCCCGACTACCTACAAAGGAGTTGTTGAAGAATGAATTTATTTTACAACGGTTAAAAATAGGACATGCTTCCTCAATCTCACATTCTGCCCTGAGTTTCCACACTGATATTAAACATGCAATATAAGAATTCCACGACTCTGTTGATCGAGTGAGATGGCGAGACATGACCTCTAATCTCTAAACAACCACATAAATCAATTCTTATCATCATCATCATCATAATCATCATGTGCCATGCCGATGATGATAAGAATTGATTTATGTGGTTGTTTAGAGATTAGAGGTTTAAAGATTTAATAAAACCCACTTATCAACGCTGATCACATTCCGGTAAGGCCTTGTCCACTTTAGATTGGAAGCACTAGACTCGAGTTTCGCTCTCGTTTAAGCTCGTCAGTAGTACATATCCCTGAATGGAACCGGGACCAAACTCCGGATCACTGGCGTATATATACGTATAAGAATTGCAAAAGTAATTGCTACCGTATACATTAACGCATACTACAATGATCATGCATACAACGTTTTATACATTTATATGTAAAGTCAAAACACAGTTTAATTGTGCTTTAAAAGATACACATATTTGCAAATAAAGAGAAAGCAAATAATATCGCTTGGAAATAAAAATAGAAATTAAACGACACATACGCCCTCTGGTGTACGCGCTCGCACACACACGCGCACAGACACAGGCATATACATTAATTAACATTATATTAACAAACACAGTTCCCACGCTTCAACTTGGGATACAGGGCAGAAGGAGGAAGAAGACATGCCGAGTAGAGGCTTCGAAATCAGCAGCGCTCGATTTGGAAGTACATCGCTTAGCGTTGATTTATGGGACTGAGGCGTCGGCTGTTCAGAAATCCATGGCCTACTACTTGACTAATAAATCACAAAGAGCCAAAAACGGCCGGGTTGATTTAAACGTCATGTATTGGTCAGTGGCCAACTTTTAACACACACAATTAAAAGAAACATACAGACAACTTACAATGTTCAAACAGTGAAACATTATCTGACAATACATAATTAAATCATGTAAGAACACTTTGATTACCTTTACTTCCTTCTGTCTCAGGGTTAGAGGAAGACACGGCCGATGCCTCTGGTGATGGCTTTAGAGTGGTCAATGGAGATGTCTGTGCTGATGTTACCGTTATCATGAAGAGGAAGGCTAGTACACACAGTTCCTTTTTGCTACAAGCACATGTGTTGGTGTTGATTATGTTGCTATCCATAGTTGCTGTCAATCTCATTACAGATCTGCTTCCTGCTACAGCATTTCCTGTCTTCATGCCTGAAACGGTTACGAAGGAAAACTGGTACAAATGACAGTGACAGTCTTAATTCATTGTGACACTTGAGTGTTTAGAGAAATGAATTCTTCTTCTTCTTCTGCATTTGTCCGGAATGTTGTTTTAGACGTAATTGCGATGTGCCTGTTTACAGCGGAGCTGCGTTATTTGAACCTTTCAGCCGACACATCCGACTTTTCAGGCATTTGTTGGCCGGATTACCTTCCTGGGTGTATTGACTTCTAACATGCTTCTATGAGTTAACACATTTAGTTTTACAAGGCGACACATATTTGCCCATTTTAAACTAAGCAAATGACAATGCACTGATGCCCGACTTTCTAAATAATTCAAACATCCCTGTTTGTGTCTTTAGAGAAGTTAGTGAGGTGTAGAAAAATCAGTTAACGCACTGTGAAGTACTAGGTATAGAATATGATACGAACACTAAACGACTATGAACGTTGCTATTGTTCCTACGGTAGGGTACTCCACCAAGTTCTGGCAGAGATGACAGATTTTGGATTCTTAGAGCAACCTTGAAGGGTTTCTGTGGACGTAATCATAGGAGCCGTGGTATTTTAGGGGATGTAGTGGCATAGTGGCAAGTGCGCAAGCCTGCACAGATAATTGTTCAGGCCCAATCCCCAACAGTAACAGGATTGTTTTTGAATTTCGGGTTAGTTAGTTAGTTAGTTAGTCGCAGTTCCAACTTCACAGCGACGGGTCGTCCCCATTATGCTCCGTTCTTGTGCCAGTGAATATCACACAAAACGCTCCCCACTGCCCAATGTGAAAAGTGGAAAAGACAGGAGTCTCGACAAACAACAGCCCGCACAGATACACTGTGCATAATGCCGCCATCAGAATTTCAACACACCAGTCCCCCACAAAACACCCAGTTAATTTCTGATGGAATCGGCAGTCATTTTCCCATCTGGATGTTTCCTAGATGTTCACCTACACAGTCCACGAAATACAGTTCATCGTCGATGGCAGTGGCAGTCAACCAGAAGCCCAGCAGCCACGCATTTCTGCATAAGGCAAAAACCGGTCAGCTCTGGGACATAGCCATCTGCCATCGCTCCGAACATGTAGTCACGTTCCAAAAGACCTCGGGCAGATTCAAAAGCATTTCACACGAAGCTCACAGATCACAGTGTCGCGCCACGCACTCACTCAGTAGCAGGGCGACGGAACCATCAAGCCTCCTTAGTCGCCTCTTACGACATGCGTGGTAGGCTGCAGTGTTGCTATTCTTTGCTTCCCTTATGGGCCCCGGCAACACACGGGAGTGTCGGGTGTGAGATGGAATGGTACCAATTGTAATACTTTTATTGGGAAGGACAGACGTGCTTGTAACTGTGTTACATATACTGTCTTAATCCATAATGTCCTGTCTGTAGATGTAAAACGACAATAGTGTCTTCACTAGATAATGTTTTTCCCTTATTTCTTATTCTTTTCTGGCCTGGGTGTTTCCTTCATCATTTGATCATTTTTCTTCCATCACTGTGATGTCAAGGGCAAACGTGGTCTCTGTCAACATCACACCAGAGAAAACTTGTCAGATAAAAAAAAAATGAAAAAGAAAAGAAACAGGGTTAAAAGACAAGAGACTCGTCTTCATTGCATAGGGTGTTATCACATGTAGCTCGACTTCTCTCCGCCGGGTAGCTAACCACCTGCCGAAAGCCGAGCACACAACACGAAATGCATAGTTCCGGCGATGACCTCCTGGGGTCTCGGGAAAATGCTGTACTAGCGAATCGAATGACTGAGTCCAGATACGGATCCACCACCTTCTGACACGAGGCAAGCGGTTTAACACTTCGGCACTGAGACCGCAACATGGCATAAATGAGGTGAAATGATTGCGAAGGACTGCTGGGTTCACCAGAAGAGATAGATTGGGACATGACATAAGAAACACACGGCTATAACATTATACATCGATTTCCCCGAGAGTCAACAGCCAAAGTAATTTAGACATCTTATAAAATAAAACCTGAACAGATAGCAATAAGATCATACAACTAACTAAAATATTACAATAGGGTCTGAGGATGAACAAGAAGACCATAGACAAACAGACACCTTGCCGTCTTGACAGACGATAGTTTGTTACATCGTGCTTCAAAACCATTCTGACCGTCAACGAAACGAAAACAGAACCAGGCCTGGCCAGTGGATCATGTTATGTAACTATAAGTTTGCCCTATATACATAAGTGAAAACTTTAGTACGCTAACTTCGAATCTGAGCGAAAATGGCGAAGTCTGCAAACGTGTCAGAAACTTCCACTTTCATAATTCCTGAAGTGAATAATAAAGAATTATCGTACCTACCACCACCAGAGTCGTATTTTGTGCAGGAGGGACTTCGCGAGAAAATGATTAGAAAGACTAAGGAGAATCCATTTGTGCCTTTAAGAGTTATTTTCACAACTGTGGTTCTTTCAATGGGGATCGCCAGCATGCGGACCGGCAGTGGTCGTAGAAGTCAGATATTGATGAGATTGCGAGTCGTTGGACAGACATTTGCTATCTTTGCCATGCTCACTGGAATATATCTTGAAACAAAGAGTGAAAAAACGGTATTGAAAGATGAGGATGAGCGGAACAGAAAGAATATAGATTAGCATGTGCTGCAACAGAAAAGTTGTTAATTGAAATAATATTCACTTTGTTTTCCCTTTTTGTGCAACAGCGGAACACAAAAATAATTTGCAGTTAAGCAAGTTAGCACAATGGGGCCTTTAGATCTACAACCTATGGAGGTGGCTGTGATCACTGAAGCTTTGAGTTGGCCATCGGGTACTTCAGTCACCACAGCAATGATAGTGTCTGGTTCTCAGTTTGTATTGTGTAATGTAAAAAAGATAGATGTGGCAAGAGTGAAAACCAAACAAAAACACTTCTCTATTACAAACACTGTCATTGATATACTACCCAGATCATGCTGAAGTGTGAGGCAATGAGTGAGCAGACCTGTTTGCTCCAGGGCTCCGGTACTTGGAACACTTATGATGAACGTGGTAGACATTATGAAGACTATTCTATGAATGACTACATATTTTAGGATGCTTCAGTCTGGATTTAAGTGTGCTTCCAGCAAGGAGGGTCTGTGAGTGGATGAATCCAACATGTGTTGCTGGAATAACCAGCATCTGCACTTTGTAACATTTGTTGATGGAAACAGAGAGTCTATTGGGTTGTTCCTAAATGCTGTGATGTTGATTCTTGGAAACTAAGAACCATAACAAGTTTAAGCTTGAATGTTTTCAGACATGGAAGCAACGCTTATTGGGCAGTAATTTACTGGCGAGTTTGATGGGTCAACTTCTACACTGGCATTAAATTGGACTTTTCGTTCAATAAGCAATAGCAAACTACAGATGTACAATTGTATATAAAATCAACATGTGGTTGATTGCAATGTCATGCAAAGGATATGCAGCATTTATTTTATTGCATTATATGGGAGAGACTTTCAGGGTATGTACACATTTGAAACTATATGACAGCATAGGCATATGCATGAGAAATGTTTATTTTACTGCAAATAAAATTAGAATTTGGTGTAATGTATTCAAATAGCTGTATATAACTGTAATGTTCTAGTAATTTGAAAATACATGTTCCAGTTCTTTATAAAGCTGAAATAACAGTATTATTTATTTTAAATATGTAGTGATCCATCAAAATTATTAGAATACTGTGGACCATGAAGAAGAAAAATACTGACATTCTACAGGATCTGAATGTCAAAGAGAATTGCTGAAATACAATTGCTATATTAAACATCATAGAGGCCTGGACAAATCAGTGAAGGAAGGAATGGTTTCTTAAAGAAGAGCAAAGGGTCAGGCAGAATGAAGATTGATACAGGACATTGAAGACATGATGTGCATAAAAATGCCTGAGGCAGGCAAACTGTCAAAGGAACAAGAATCCTTTCGGTGGCATGTGACAGGAGGGGTGTTTTGCAAAGGACCTGCTACATGGCGAGGAGTATTCACCTATTTTAGTGAAGTAATTGTTTTCACAGATGTAGTGATGCATCACATAATGGTTGTAATATAAGGCACCTCTTCAGATAAGAAAATATATTTTATATTAACACAAATAATAATATAGGACTTCCGGTCACGAACATGGAGGATAGGCATTGAAACGGTTAAGGCCTCTGGAGTATTTATGCTTGTTGCTACCGTTTGCATTCGCATTGTCCTCATGTTGGACTGGAAGTGTATGGTTCCGTCACCCTGCTACTCAGTGAGTGCGTGTCGCGACACTGTGAGTTGGGAATTTCGTGTGAAATGCTTTTACATCTGCCCTAGGTTGTTTGGAGCGTGAATTGCATGTTCGGAGCAATAGCGGCTGGCTGTGTCGCAGAATTGACGGGCAGACATGTGTGACTGCTGGTGTTCTAGTAACTGCCGCTTCCATTGACAATGAACTGTATTTTCGTGGAAGACTCTTGTGTTGGCATTCTGGCGACGGCATTATGTACAGTGAAATGCTTTTACATCTGTCCGAGGTTGTTTGTGGCGTGAACTGCATTTTCGGAACAGAAAACATATAGAAACGGAACAAACACCATCTAGAAATATCTAGACTGTGTAGGTGAACAGCTAGGAAAAACATCCGGATGGGAAAATTACTGCCGCTTCCATCACAGATGAACTGTATTTTTCATGCAGGACTTTTGTGTTGGCATTCTGGCGGCTGCATTATGTACAGTGAAATGCTTTTACTATCTGTTCGCGGTTGTTTGTGGCTTAAACTGAGAACAGCATGTTCGAAAAAATGGTGTAGCTGGCTCAGCAGGGTTGCCAATTTTCTTTGACAGAAAACATCTAGGAATGGAACATTCAACATCTAGAAATATCTAGACTGTGCAGGTGAACATCGAGAAAAACATCCGGATGGAAAAAATGACTGCCTCTTCCATCAAAGATGAACTGTTTGTTTTGAGCAGAACTTTTGTGTTGACATTCTTGCGGCAGCATTTTGTTGTTGTTGTAATGTTGGTCCTCTAAAAGTACTGGAGAGTTTTGGTCATAGACCACAACTTTATGAAGGGAAAATCCCAACTGCACCTCCCCGCGGTAGAGGATGGAAACACACTACGGTGTGGCTAACACAGCTCTGGGGACCGAGTATCCACCGGAATAAGTGGACAACTCTGCAGCTGAGCAGAGCAGGGCACTCACTTGTCCTTACAGTCGGAAATGGCTGTCAAAGGCAGAGGTAAAAAGACCACCATGTGAATGTGGAAGGCAAGGGGAAACCACCACATTATCTTCCCAAGACTTCATGGCAAAACATATATCAAAGTTAGTGAAGGACGTTAATGGCTGTCTTAGGGCATCCTCGTCCGGTAGGGGCAGTCATGAGCCACAGGTGACACCAGACCGTCATCCAGCTACTGATGGCAAAATCTTAACTAAAATAAATAAATTTAGAGTAGGAACATGGAATGTTAGGACATTAAATGAGCAAGGAAAGTTGACCAATGTTCTAAGAGAGATGGATAGCATGAAAATGAATATATTAGGCGTTAGTGAGATGAGATGGAAGGGATCGGGCAAAATTATAGCTGACAATCACACAATAATTTATTCTGGAGGGGATACACATGAAAAAGGTGTAGGAATAATATTAGACGAAAAAACAGCCAAGTCAATTAATGGATACTGGTGTATTTCAGATAGAGTTATTATGGTAAAAATCAAAGACAAACCAATAGACATAAATATTATACAAGTATATGCACCAACAGCAAGCAGTAGTGAGGAAGAAATACAACACTTTTACGACGAAATAGAAATGGCGATGGCTCAAATTGGATCACAAGAAATAAAGATAATACTTGGTGATTTTAATGCAAAAATAGGAAAGGGAAAAATGGAGGATGTAGTGGGGAATTATGGTTTAGGTACAAGAACTGAAAGAGGGGAAAAGCTAATAGAATGGGCAAATATCAATGATATGATAATTGGAAACACATGGTTTAAGCACCATAAAAGACGACTGTACACATGGATAAGCCCTGATAAGAAAATACGCAACCAAATTGACTACATACTAATTAATAAAAGATTTAGAAATGCTTTAATTAATGTAAAGACAATGCCTGGTGCTGACTGTAATAGTGATCATGTACCACTATGTGGACAAATAAAAGTAAGATTAAAGAGAGGGAAAAAAATGGTTAAGAACATGAGACTTAATAAAGAGGTTCTGAAAATAGATAAAGAAATGCAAGAACAATACAGAGTGACTGTGAAAAATAGGTACAATGCAATAACTAAAATACAGAGTATAGATGAACAATGGGAAATGTTAAGGGACTCCATTCATCAAACTAGCAAAGAAGTATTACCGGAGAGAGGCAAAATAGCTAAGAAAAAATGGATGAATGAAGATATCTTAAAATTGATGGACAAAAGAAAACAGAGTAAAAATGACAAACAAGAATACGCTAAGATAAATAAAGAAATAAAAGATAAATGTGGGAAGGCTAAAGAAAGTTGGTTAAACGAGCAATGCAAAAAAATTGAATTAAATTCCATTAAAGATACAAAAAATATGCACAGACAAATCAGTGAGCTTACAGGAAGAAAAATAAGAATAAATACGGGGTGTTTGAAATCAAAAACAGGAAAGATAATATTAGAGGAAGATGCTATAATGAAGAGGTGGAATGAGTATATAAGAGAATTATATGTAGGAGAAAGGGAAGAATTAACAGAAGATAGTAACTTAGAAGGTCCACCTATTCTGAAAGAAGAAGTCGCTGACGCTATGAAACGTATGAAGAAAGGAAAAACAGCTGGGCCAGATAAAATCACAATAGAAGAATTAGAAGTATTGGGAGAATTTGCAGTAGATATATTAACAAAAATGTTGAATGATATTTACAGCAGTGGATATTTACCCAGTGATATGCTGAAATCTGTATTTATAGCTATACCAAAAAGACCAGGAGCAATTGATTGTGAAGATTTTCGTACAATTAGCCTTATAAACCATATCACTAAGCTTCTACTCAGAATCATAATGAGAAGAACCAAAAAGAAAATAAAAATGGAAATTAGTGAAGAACAGTATGGATTTGTGGAAGGAAAGGGCACAAACAATGCAATTTATACATTACGGACACTAATAGAAAGGTCAATAGAGAAACAGAGAGACATATATTTGTGCTTCATAGATTATACTAAGGCATTTGATAAAGTAAAACATGATGAACTGATTAAAATGTTGGAAGATATCAACATTGATGGAAAAGATTTAAGAATAATAAAGAATGTTTTCTGGAACCAAGTAGCAGCAATTAAAATGGGAAATAAAGAGGGTAGTTACGAACAGATAAAGCTAGGAGTACGACAAGGGTGTGTCTTGTCACCAGATCTTTTCTCCCTGTATAGCGAAGTAATAATGAGAGAGATCAAAGAGATGCCAGGAATACTAGTTGGAGGTTATAATATAAATAATATACGCTATGCAGATGACACAGTATTGGTGGCGGATAATTCAACAGACCTACAACAATTATTAGACGTTGTAGTAACAGAGAGTGCAAGGAAAGGACTCTCCTTGAATATCAAGAAAACAGTAACAATGGTAATATCAAAGAAAATAGTGACACCAAAATGTGACATAGAAATAGAAGGGAAAATCCTTAACCAATTTGATAATTTTAGATACCTAGGGGCATTTATAACATCAGATGGAAGATGTACAACAGAGATTAGGAGCAGAATAGGGCAGGCAAAAGCCGCATTTCAGAAAATGAAGAGTATCTTATGCAATAAGTCACTATCACTGAATGTAAGAAAGAGAGTGCTGAAATGCTATGTGGAACCAGTTTTGCTGTATGGCAGTGAATCTTGGAATGTAAATGAACAAATTAAGAAGAAATTAGAAGCAACAGAGATGTGATTCCTGAGACGAATGTTGCGAATTCCTTGGACTGCCAGAGTAACTAACGACGACTGCCTAATGAAACTAGAACATTATATACAACAATAAGACAGAGACAAACAGTTTTCTTCGGTCATGTGATGAGAAGAGAGGCATTGGAGAACATCGTAACAACTGGAAAGATCGAGGGGAAGAGAGGCAGAGGTAGACCAAGAGAAGTGATGCTGGATGGATTGAGACGGTGGCATGGAGGAATATCAGCAGCAGAGTTGATCCAGAAAACCAAAGACCGAGATCTGTGGAGAGCCATGAACGCCTACGCCAGCCGGCACGGCACTTGACGATGATGATGTAATGTTGCATATCCCTTACAGGACGTTGCAGTCAACACCAGCATTTTTCAGCTGCTGTTGATATACTAGGCAAGTTTTACGTTCAGTAGTTTACCATTGCTGTCTGAACGACCGGCTCACATACCCCATTAAGTTACCAGCGCGGCGCGAACCGCTACCGATTCTCGCAGTTGCTGTTATCCCTACGTGGATATACTGGATTACGAACAATGTCGTTAACTTCTTGGCCAAGGAGCCCGTCGGCGACAGCATTATGCATAAGGAAATGCTTTTACTATCCGCCCGCGGTTTTATTGTGGCATGAACTGCATGTTCGGGAAATTTGCGTAGCTGGCTTTGTTGCAAAACGCACTGGTTTTACCTTATGCAGTAATGCGTGGCTGCTGGTTTTCTAGTGACTATTAATAGTTTCTGGTTCAGTGAGGAGCATTTTATGTTATATTCACAGGTACAGGAACGGAGTATAATGGGGACCACCCGTTGCTGTGGAGTTGGAAGCGCGACTAACTAACTAACTAACTAACTAACTAACTAACTAACTAACTAACTAACTAACTAACTAACTAACTAACTAACTAACTAACTAACTAACTAACTAACTAACTAACTAACTAACTAACTAACTAACTAACTAACTAACTAACTAACTAACTAACTAACTAACTAACTAACTAACTAACTAACTAACTAACTAACTAACTAACTAACTAACTAACTAACTAACTAACTAACTAACTAACTAACTAACTAACTAACTAACTAACTAACTAACTAACTAACTAACTAACTAACTAACTAACTAACTAACTAACTAACTAACTAACTAACTAACTAACTAACTAACTAACTAACTAACTAACTAACTAACTAACTAACTAACTAACTAACTAACTAACTAACTAACTAACTAACTAACTAACTAACTAACTAACTAACTAACTAACTAACTAACTAACTAACTAACTAACTAACTAACTAACTAACTAACTAACTAACTAACTAACTAACTAACTAACTAACTAACTAACTAACTAACTAACTAACTAACTAACTAACTAACTAACTAACTAACTAACTAACTAACTAACTAACTAACTAACTAACTAACTAACTAACTAACTAACTAACTAACTAACTAACTAACTAACTAACTAACTAACTAACTAACTAACTAACTAACTAACTAACTAACTAACTAACTAACTAACTAACTAACTAACTAACTAACTAACTAACTAACTAACTAACTAACTAACTAACTAACTAACTAACTAACTAACTAACTAACTAACTAACTAACTAACTAACTAACTAACTAACTAACTAACTAACTAACTAACTAACTAACTAACTAACTAACTAACTAACTAACTAACTAACTAACTAACTAACTAACTAACTAACTAACTAACTAACTAACTAACTAACTAACTAACTAACTAACTAACTAACTAACTAACTAACTAACTAACTAACTAACTAACTAACTAACTAACTAACTAACTAACTAACTAACTAACTAACTAACTAACTAACTAACTAACTAACTAACTAACTAACTAACTAACTAACTAACTAACTAACTAACTAACTAACTAACTAACTAACTAACTAACTAACTAACTAACTAACTAACTAACTAACTAACTAACTAACTAACTAACTAACTAACTAACTAACTAACTAACTAACTAACTAACTAACTAACTAACTAACTAACTAACTAACTAACTAACTAACTAACTAACTAACTAACTAACTAACTAACTAACTAACTAACTAACTAACTAACTAACTAACTAACTAACTAACTAACTAACTAACTAACTAACTAACTAACTAACTAACTAACTAACTAACTAACTAACTAACTAACTAACTAACTAACTAACTAACTAACTAACTAACTAACTAACTAACTAACTAACTAACTAACTAACTAACTAACTAACTAACTAACTAACTAACTAACTAACTAACTAACTAACTAACTAACTAACTAACTAACTAACTAACTAACTAACTAACTAACTAACTAACTAACTAACTAACTAACTAACTAACTAACTAACTAACTAACTAACTAACTAACTAACTAACTAACTAACTAACTAACTAACTAACTAACTAACTAACTAACTAACTAACTAACTAACTAACTAACTAACTAACTAACTAACTAACTAACTAACTAACTAACTAACTAACTAACTAACTAACTAACTAACTAACTAACTAACTAACTAACTAACTAACTAACTAACTAACTAACTAACTAACTAACTAACTAACTAACTAACTAACTAACTAACTAACTAACTAACTAACTAACTAACTAACTAACTAACTAACTAACTAACTAACTAACTAACTAACTAACTAACTAACTAACTAACTAACTAACTAACGAACTAACGAACGAACGAACGAACGAACGAACGAACGAACGAACGAACGAACGAACGAACGAACGAACGAACGAACGAACGAACGAACGAACGAACGAACGAACGAACGAACGAACGAACGAACGAACGAACGAACGAACGAACGAACGAACGAACGAACGAACGAACGAACGAACGAACGAACGAACGAACGAACGAACGAACGAACGAACGAACGAACGAACGAACGAACGAACGAACGAACGAACGAACGAACGAACGAACGAACGAACGAACGAACGAACGAACGAACGAACGAACGAACGAACGAACGAACGAACGAACGAACGAACGAACGAACGAACGAACGAACGAACGAACGAACGAACGAACGAACGAACGAACGAACGAACGAACGAACGAACGAACGAACGAACGAACGAACGAACGAACGAACGAACGAACGAACGAACGAACGAACGAACGAACGAACGAACGAACGAACGAACGAACGAACGAACGAACGAACGAACGAACGAACGAACGAACGAACGAACGAACGAACGAACGAACGAACGAACGAACGAACGAACGAACGAACGAACGAACGAACGAACGAACGAACGAACGAACGAACGAACGAACGAACGAACGAACGAACGAACGAACGAACGAACGAACGAACGAACGAACGAACGAACGAACGAACGAACGAACGAACGAACGAACGAACGAACGAACGAACGAACGAACGAACGAACGAACGAACGAACGAACGAACGAACGAACGAACGAACGAACGAACGAACGAACGAACGAACGAACGAACGAACGAACGAACGAACGAACGAACGAACGAACGAACGAACGAACGAACGAACGAACGAACGAACGAACGAACGAACGAACGAACGAACGAACGAACGAACGAACGAACGAACGAACGAACGAACGAACGAACGAACGAACGAACGAACGAACGAACGAACGAACGAACGAACGAACGAACGAACGAACGAACGAACGAACGAACGAACGAACGAACGAACGAACGAACGAACGAACGAACGAACGAACGAACGAACGAACGAACGAACGAACGAACGAACGAACGAACGAACGAACGAACGAACGAACGAACGAACGAACGAACGAACGAACGAACGAACGAACGAACGAACGAACGAACTAACTAACTAACTAACTAACTAACTAACTAACTAACTAACTAACTAACTAACTAGCTAACTAACTACCTAGCTAACTAACTAACTAACTAACTAACTAACAAACTAACTAACTAACAAACTAACAAACTAACAAACTAACTAACTAACTAACTAACTAACTAATTAACTAACTAACTAACTAACTAACCAACCAACTAACCAACCAACCAACCAACCAACCAACCAACCAACTAACCAACTAACCAACTAACCAACTAACCAACTAACCAACTAACCAACTAACCAACTAACTAACTAACTAACTAACTAACTAACTAACGTGCTTCAAACATAGCATAATAACTACAGCCATGGATGGAGTTATACCTCTCTATAGCACAAAGCCTGGGCTGAATTGTAGAGACCATGTGGTGCCATGGATAAACAACAAGAATAGTATTATAAGCAAACAACAAGAATAGTATTATAAGCAAACAACAAGAATAGTATTATAAGCAAACAACAAGAATAGTATTATAAGCAAACAACAAGAATAGTATTATAAGCAAACAACAAGAATAGTATTATAAGCAAACAACAAGAATAGTATTATAATCAAACAACAAGAATAGTATTATAATCAAACAACAAGAATAGTATTATAAGCAAACAACAAGAATAGTATTATAAGCAAACAACAAGAATAGTATTGTAAGCAAACAACAAGAATAGTATTGTAAGCAAACAACAAGAATAGTATTAGAAGCAAACAACAAGAATAGTATTATAAGCAAACAACAAGAATAGTATTGTAAGCAAACAACAAGAATAGTATTGTAAGCAAACAACAAGAATAGTATTGTAAGCAAACAACAAGAATAGTATTATAAGCAAACAACAAGAATAGTATTATAAGCAAACAACAAGAATAGTATTATAAGCAAACAACAAGAATAGTATTATAAGCAAACAACAAGAATAGTATTGTAAGCAAACAACAAGAATAGTATTAATAGTATTATAAGCAAACAACAAGAATAGTATTATAAGCAAACAACAAGAATAGTATTATAAGCAAACAACAAGAATAGTATTATAAGCAAACAACAAGAATAGTATTGTAAGCAAACAACAAGAATAGTATTATAAGCAAACAACAAGAATAATATTATAAGCAAACAACAAGAATAGTATTATAAGCAAACAACAAGAATAGTATTATAAGCAAACAACAAGAATAGTATTATAAGCAAACAACAAGAATAGTATTGTAAGCAAACAACAAGAATAGTATTATAAGCAAACAACAAGAATAGTATTGTAAGCAAACAACAAGAATAGTATTATAAGCAAACAACAAGAATAGTATTATAAGCAAACAACAAGAATAGTATTATAAGCAAACAACAAGAATAGTATTATAAGCAAACAACAAGAATAGTATTATAAGCAAACAACAAGAATAGTATTATAAGCAAATAACAAGAATAACGAAATGTGTAGGGAACATAACATGAAAATTAGCACAAGCAAAACAGAGGTAATGACTATAACTAAAGAAGAACAAACAGCAACAATTCACCTAAACGAACATCCCTTGAAACAAGTAAAGAGCTTCAAGTACCTAGGAAGTATAATATCATCAAATGGCAGATCAGAAGACGAGATCGAAAATAGGTGCAATAAGGCAAATCAACTCATTGGACAAATGGCACCAATACTAAAGAACAAACATGTATCAATAACTACTAAGAAAGCACTTTACAACACAATCTTCCTACCAACTCTGTGCTACCAATGCCAAACCTGGACAATGACAGAAAAAGAGAAAAGAAAAATCACAACAACAGAAATGAGGTTCCTGAGAAGAATACTCAACGTATCAAGAAGAGATAAGATCAGAAATGAAGAAATCAGGACTAAAGTGGGGGTTAAAGCTGCTCTAGATTTTATTAGAAAGCAGCAAGTCAAATGGTTTGGCCATGCAAGTAGGCTACCAGTCAACAGCATGCCACAACAGGCAATGACGTACAGACCAGATGGAAACAGAGGAAGAGGCCGACCACGTAAACGCTGGACGGAGGGAATAACAGAATCCATGGGAATGTCGATATACGAAGCCCATAACCGGGCACTCTCACGAAGTTTATACTTCACCTCGACACCGCAAGGTACAAGAGGAACATGATGAGATGAGATGAGAACAAGAATAGTATTATAAGCAAACAACAAGAATAGTATTATAAGCAAACAACAAGAATAGTATTATAAGCAAATAACAAGAATAGTATTGTAAGCAAACAACAAGAATAGTATTATAAGCAAACAACAAGAATAGTATTGTAAGCAAACAACAATATGACGCAGACAAAGCAAAACGTCTGGCCTTTTGACGCACACTGTGGCGACCCAGACGCCAACGCTTAACGGCAAGTATTGATAAAGAAGAGAGATATCCCCAACCTGGGGCCAGGCAATAGACAACAGTGAAGATTTGTTTACTGTTGTATTGGATTGTTATTCTCTTCCAGGTGCCAACTTAATGGATCTTGGTTATTCTCCCCATAAGCTTTTCCTGCAGCTTAGAAACATTTTTGGAGTCAGGTCTATCCTTCTCCTTTTCATGCATTTGGCGTGCGTTACAAAGCATTTGAGGTGTAACAAATGGAATTGGGTTGCTATCGTCAAATTGCAAAACTATTATAGCAACTAAGCCTACAACTGATGTACTTAAATGAATGCCTCAAACGCTAAACATTTAATGTAGAAGAAATATATTGGTACACATTTGTAGACTAGGAAAACTCGTTTGACAGAGATTACAGGAACATGTTATGGGATTGTCTAAGAAAATACGGAATTAGCAAACATTTAATCAATATTTGGAAAAGTTTATATAAGTCAAGCAAAAGTAGCGTAAGAAAACTGACAGCTGCATGAACATCTTTTGAAGTAAATTCACGTGTACAACAAGGATGTGCGTTCTCCCCTTTACTATTTATAACATACATGGACAATATATGCCGAAAAGCAGAGAGTAAGAAAGATAACATTTCAGAATTATTATTATTTGTGGACGACAAAGTGTTAATAGTAGAGTTGAAGAGAGCCTTCAGAACGAACTAAATCAAATCATTTCCGTCGGTCGTAAATTACACATACCTCTGAAATCGGAGTGGGCTCGCCTGTTGGCGAGGAACACTGGTAATAGGGAAAGCTAAACCACACAAAAAAATCAGTCAAGAGCACTAGAAGTAGTAGCACATGTATGGACTACGCTTGAGTTCGGCGCGAGCGAACAAAAGAAAAAATAAAGTTAATTCCAGTTGTGAGAAATATTATATGAAAATAATCATTGAATACACAAAGACAATGGTGATATGCAAACTGTCAGAAATATTGTCAATAAAACTAAAGAACTCGGAAATAAACCAGCGAATTTAAATATCCAGGGTCAATTTTAATCTCAGATAGGGTAATGGATAGAGAAATCAACACATGTTGTGCACAATCAAATCGGGTACAGGGACAACTAGCGCCATTTATGTCGCATTGAAAACGTGAAATGAATAAATGAAGAAATCATGAAAAAACAAATAACAGAAAGATACCTATAAGTGCTAAAGCAAATCTCCTAAAAACTATTGTTTGGCCGACATTGCCAATATCGAACATGGACGCTTACTGCAACTAAGTAGCACAACATAATAACAACAGAGATGAGATACATTAGAAGAGATGCGGGAGTAACCGTAAGAAATATAATTAGGAATGAGGAAATTAGACGACGACTAGGTCAGAAACCAATCACGCACTTCATTAAAGGACATCAAATTAAATGGTTTGGCCATCTCACAGGAATGCCCCAATACCATCTGCCACAAAGTG